>PVIR01006356.1:0-31433 GCA_004026965.1 Petromus typicus
TCAGGCCTGGGACCCGCTCCTCGTCATCGGGAACTGCTAGGTTCCAACTCACTTCCTCTGCACTCGGCAGTGGGCTGGGCTTTCACCCTTCCGTGTGACGAGCACATCCCCTCTGCATCCAGGGGTGTGTTCGGCTTTGAAAAGGGAGACGGGGGAAAAAGCCCACGTCGCCTGCCAAGTCCTGGGTGTGAGCAAAGTGCAAGTTAAAATTAAACTGCAAATTTGTACTTTGGGTTTAACTCTCTCCCTGTTCCACCAGCCATTTAAAAATACCCAAGTGCGGTTACTCTGTAATCCAACGACTGGGATTACTTTGCTTCTGGCAAGAGCTCTGGAACCCTGACCCAGGGCTCTGGCCCAGGAGGAGCCACGTCACATCGGGTCCCTGAGAAGTCAGACTGCCCTGGCCCAGACACTTCTTGAAAAATGGGTCCCTGAAGCACGGACTCATATCCCCTGCTTCCGGGCTAAACACGAAATACATCAGTATTCCAAGGAACAACTTGTTTGTTTAGAGACTGTGTAGTCTTGTCTCTACAAATTTCTCAAATCTGACCTTTCCTCTCCATTTCTAGCATTGCACTATGGTCACTGTCACCTCTAGTTGCTTCAGGCCTCCTGTGGCCTCTAAGTGAGGTCTCTGTGACCTCGGGGACAGCTGAATGACAGGTCTCAACTTGGAGGCCAAAGACCCCACTGGTTAAATGACCCGTCTCGGTCCTCAAGGTCCCCCTGTAGGGGGGTACAGTGATAACTGTTTAACCGATGAAGCCCAAACTCTAGCCCACCAAACACGCCTGGCCTTGTCAGTCCTCAGAAAACACTCCGGCTCCTAAGCATGACCTACAAGAGCCCCTTTCTCCCACCCTGGTGCTGCAAATCCAGCCCCAGTCCCCCTCCCCAGGAAGCCTTCTGTGTAGCCGGCTCGGAGCACCCCCAGCCTGGAGGGCAGCTGCTGCATGAATCATTTAATCGTGTATTAAGCATCTGATCCTCCTAGAGGTCAGAGACTGTCCTTCTCTGTAATCAGCCTAGCAGGGAGCGGACGCAGGAGCAACTGCTTAACAAATGTCCTGGTTACAGTGCCAGGCACAATGCTAGGTACCAGGAATACCCAGGGAGGCAAAGCCAAGAAATGTGTGTGGCTAGAGAAATAAATGGTGAATGAGCACAACTCTTGCTACACAAAGTGGCTCTGGGCCCTGAGTAGAGCAAAGAGGCTCAGAAGGTGGGTCAGCAGCACATTTCTGACCTGACCCAGTGCTCTGCACACCGTCCCCAGCCGTCTCCCCAACAGGCTGCTCCAGAGACACCATTGGCTGAGGGTACACAGAGGTGATGGTGAGCCAAGGTTGGGGTCTTTGCCAGCAAGAGGCCTGGTGGCCAGATAGAAGCAGACACCAGCCGGTAAACAACTCCAGTCCCTTATGCCAGGTAGCAGGATGGAGGCCAGAACGGAGTGCATTCTTCAAATGCCTCCACCAGACAAGGCCAGGCCCCAGAGCCCAGGGAAAGGATGGACTTACTACTCCCTGCTCGAGCAGGAAGGCTGTGGAGCTCCAGGGCCCAGTGCAAATCAGAACCAGGGGCCCTTGCTCAAAAATCACAAATTCTAGCGTGTGGTACACTGGGCACACAGCTGTGAAGACAGCCCTGATTCAAACAGACAGCTTGGCCTAAAACAAGAGCCGTCTAAAAACCAGAACCGGAAGGACGGAAGCTCTGAGTGAGAAATGTTCCAGGACTTCCTGAGGCGGCGGGGGGAGGTGAACAGACGGCAGGCTCTGGACTAGGACAGAGTTGGCTGGAGCTCAGCTCTTCTGTTTACCGGCCCATCTCACATCCCTGGGCTTCCAGGTTCCGCTCGAGACTACAGCGCCCATCACTGGGGACGGATTAAACAAAACACTAGGCCTAACGCATCCCTGCTTGGAAAGCGCTGCTCACTTTTATTTAGAGCCATCTTTACACAGTCAAGGTACAAGAACGGTAACAGGGACAACGACGCAATCCAAGCCGTCGGAGCCCCCTGCAAGGATTCCCTGTGGCAACTGCGGGTGCACCAGGGTGGTGTTCCCAAACTCTCCTCCCAATTTTACACCCACTTTCTTTTGTCAGGTTTCTTACACTACCTTCAAGTCTTGATTTTCTCTCCTTTCACCGAGCGTGGATTCAGTAAATATGTGTAGCTTTGGTTTCAACCTTGTCAGTCCCTGACCAATTTAGTGTTCTGGTTCCCGTCTGCATGGAAGAGAAACCTCGAATCGAACTGACCCAGTGTTTTTTGGTGCTTGTGGGTTTTAAATAGGTCAGCTTTTAAATGGGCCATCCCCCATCACCGAGCTCATTTCTAGTGAGAAGACCAAATTGTTTAAGACATCAAGGATTAAGGCAGAGATAATGGCTCTTGCTGGTGATTTTTGTCTTTAACCATACAAATCTATGGTTTTGCTCAACAACCCAGTGTGGCAAAACCTGCAAAAAATCAGTCGGGTCCCAAGAGGGTGGAGGCAGGGTTCAAAGCTTTGGGACAAAGTTAAACCTTCTGAGAGTTACCAGGGTCTTAGGGATCATCTAGGCTGGTAGTCTTTTAACCATAACCCACAGAAGCAAAGACATTTTATAGTCATGGCACATGTTTTTGTATGCATAGGCATATACAACAGAAACAATTTACCCTTACAATTTTTTTTTTTTAAACAAGTGGCCCATTTTGCAAAATGCTGATCCACTTCAACCCTCTTCCACAGGAAGAAATCAAGGTCCAGGGTTGGGCTTAGACAAGAACTTTTGAAATCTGAGCTAGGTGATTTTTTTAAAAAAAATCATTTGCTTTAAGCCGCACTACACATGGCTAGCCAGGATCACAAGTCACCGTCCCCAGTGGGAGGCGGTGGAATTAACACATTATCCATGAAGCTGACTTTCTGTAGCTTCTAGATAGAGGAGACTCAGGCCTCCCCATACGGCTCAAAGATCTTTCAAAATCAGCTAACTACGAGCAGGGTCTCACATTACTTTAAAAACAAGCAAAAAAAAAAAAAATCTCTCCAAGAAATAAGCCTCTCCGTCTCTAATTCTGTTGTTCCTACAATAGCACTAGGAAGGCAGTGAGCACATGGCGGGAAGCGGTGACGCCATCCTTATTATCTCCTGGACCCTGCGGTAATTAAACTGCCGGCTGGGCAGGCTCATAGGCTGAACCAGCGGGGGCGGGCCCGTGTTAGCATAAAGCTGCGGGCTGGGCTGGCTCATAGGCTGAGCCGTGTCGGGGGAGGGCCCACATTAGCATAAACCCTGTGACTTATTCCAGGCTGCCGGAACCGCACCCTCCTTCCCCCGGGTGTACAGAGGACTCGGGGTTTTCTACCCGCCCAACGAGCGTATTCCTCCAGTCAGGGAGGACTCGGCAGCACCTGGGCGTGAGTGGGGTGGGCTTTCTCCCTCGAGAATCCTTGCAGCGCCGGACCCCTAAAATCTCCTCCCTGCTTCCCAGCCAGACCTGTCCGCTCGACCTCCTTCAGGAAGCCTTCCCTAATTTCCAGGCCCGCCTGACTGAGAAGCGTGTATTATAGGAAAAGTGTTCCCTGGGCAGTCTGAAGTAAGGGCTAAAGGGCTGCTAGGTCTGAAAAAGAGCAATGGTCTTGGGTCTCAATGCTCCGTGGGTGGTGGGGGTGAGGGACAAGAATCCTGCAACTGTCGGGGGACACCTGCGTGAAAATCCAGGAAGGTTCCAAAGGCAAGGCATGTTAGTCCCATCTGTGGTCCATCATCCTGCAGGCCTCGCCAGGCGGTATCCAGGGTCCTGGGGTGGAGCAGTGACCAGGCCCCTCAGGAGGGGAACCTGCCACGCTCACCAGCCACCGCTTGCAGCTGTCCTTGGTGATCATATTATAGAGCCATCGCACTGTCCTTGTGCAACAGAAAAGCTTTGAGGGGGTGAAGAGGAGACCCGGAGGGCAGAGGCGCGAATCCTGATCAATCTTCCTAAAGCGACGCTTTGATCACATCTCACTGGACCCTGTCCAAAGCCTTGAATGGCCATGGCGATCGACTGCCGACCCAGCCCTCGCTCGGCTCCTTCACCAAGCTCTGTGCCTCCCCTGCCCTGGCCAGGCCGCCTGTCTCCCCCTCACCAACCCTTCTCTCCCACTGGATTTTAGTTTTAGTTTATAACGTGTTTCTCCTTCTCAGACAACAGGCATTCCACTGCTTCCGTCCTATCTCGGACTCTCTGGGAGCCACCGCAAGGCCAGTCCTTCCTTCTGTCCCCCAGTCCTCTGCCCCGAGGAGCTGGCTCTCAGGAGGTGCTTCCTGAGTGGGCGCAGGGGAGCAGAACAGGACAGGTAGAGAAGGGCTGAGGCATCCACCGGAACTGCCTGGGGTAGGGCGGAGTCTGGCTGCTGCCTAGCAAAGGAGCAGGGCCACTTGTAGACCTTAGGGGACATCTGCAGAGGAGACCCAGCCTGGGGCTCGGGTTGGTGTGCAACAGGACTGCAAAACCAGGTGAACTGATTTTTCTAGTTTTCTTCTGTCCTTAGAGATCCCTGGGCTGGTGATTCTAACCTCTGCCCATTGTCATCCTTGAAATAACCCACCTCTGAAGGCACTGAGCCCTCTGCACTGCAGGCCTCTGGGCCCATTTCTTCCTTACTTCTGTGGCCACCATAGGCCAGGCATTCCATTAGGCCCACACTCCAAAGTCCCAGGTCTCACTCTGCCCAGCACCTTCAAGTAGCAGGACACACAAGTGGCAAAGAAAAGGAGGGGATGTCAGGGAAAGATCCAGACCCCAGCCAAGCCTCCTCCTGACCCACCCCAGTCAAAAAGCCAAAACCTTGACCTTGGTCACCTTCCAGTCACTTCTACCCAAATTGACTGCAGCCTCAGCGATGAGAAGCAAAGTCCAACCACCAGCAGGAAACCTCGGATCAGGGAGGAACAGGCGTCCGCCCTGCAAAAGCACCCAGGGCTGGTCCTGTGGTCCCTTCCAAGGTCACAGGACCCAGGAGACCACGGTCACACCAAATTAGTGTAAAAATATTAGGGGATGTCAGGTGTGGTGGTGCATGCCTGTAATCCCAGGGCTAGGGAAGCAAGTCTGGGCTATATAGAGAGTTCAGAGCCAGCCTGAACTAATAGTGAGAATCTGTCTCAAAAAAAAAAAAAAAACCAAACAGGGGTTGGGGATTTAGCTCAGTGGTTCTGGCGCCTGTATTGCAGGCGCAAGAACTGGGGTTCAATCCCCGGTTAACCACATACAATACTGGGTGTGGAGACTCACACGCAGCAGCAACCAGTACCACATACCACAGTGCCGGGAGTGCTGGCTCACGCCTGTAATCTCAGCACTCGGGAGGCAGAGGCAGGAAGATTGCTGTGAGGTGAGTTTGAGACTGAGCTCAGGGCCAGCCTGAACCACAAAGACCCTGTCTCAAAAAAAAACCACCCAAACAAACAATTAGGGGGATTAGGGGCGGGAGTGAGAGAAAAGCTAGAAGTAAACATTACTTCCTTATCTCTGCTACTTGAAAGAGGGGAAGTGAAAGCAAAGGAATGAGGGAGGGGAAAAACGTTGCCATGGGGCAGGCAGAGCAGGGGAAAAAAAAGGAGGAAGAGAAGGGGCAGGTGATGAAATTTTACCTAGATTTATAATCTCCACCCCCAAAAGAATCCAGGTTGAGTTAACTGTTCACCCGTCCGCAGCTGTTTTAAATCTCCAAATGCTGAAAACAAAAAAACCCCAAAAAAACAAAAACCTAAAACGTTTACAACGCTGGGAAGGCGATGGGAGGTGGTGTGTGCAGACCCCTAACTACTTCCGTCTTCAGCAGCAGCTCCTTTTTACAAAACATTTTGATACTTAACTTGTCCATGTTTGCAGTACATAGTGCCTACACCTTCCTTCTCTTTACCTCCCCATCCCTCAGAAATTGTCTCCTTGAAGCTCCCAAACACCCAGGCTGTGTTGACCCAAACGAGGTCCCCAAACACTACGGCCTGGCCTCAAACCTTACATCCTGAAACTTGAGGAACTGTTTCAAAGAAGGCAGCCAGGGCAGGAAGGTGCTTGAAAACTGGGCCGCTGACAATTGAAGGAACTGGTGGTGTTTAGGCTAGAGGGTGGGGGACCCACGATAGTTATCTGTCTCTAGCTCTGGCAGGACTGTCACGTGCAAACACAAGGACATTTCCTCTGTGTCAATGCAGCAGCTCAACTAATGAGCAGGAATTACAGAGAGGCCACAGAATGGGCTGCCCTGGAAATGGGTCCGGCTGCTGAGCAGCTACCTACGAAGGGCGTTACAGTGCTGAAGAACCGCTATGTGAATTAATAATATTGTTTAACACTTAGTTAATAATGTTGTTTGATAAAGTTTTGCAAGGAGAGGAGTCCTGGGTCTTTTCACCTCTAATATGCCATGACTTGATTCTTTTCTCTTAATAGAGAAGCATTACTTGGCTCACGCCACTGGACTGGTGTACTCACCTGACCATCTTTACGGGTGGCTATTTACCTGCCAGGTGCTGTGCTAGGTGTCAGGTGTGGTGGTAAAGAGACCTGAGTGCCTGTCCTCATGGTTTACATCGGAGCGGGGACAGCCGGGTAATAAAACAATCAACAGCCAGGCGTAGGGCTGCACACCTGTAACTCCAACACTCAGGATCACCAGGAACGTGAGGCTGGCTTGGACTATGTGAGAACCACACTAAATTAATAATATAATAGTAGGAGTAAGAATAAACAACTAATCAATGTACATAATGTATATTAATGCTACAATGGAAAAAAGAAGGGGAAGAGAAATAATGACAAAGGACAATAGTAAAAGAGTAGGCAGGAAGGTCTATCCACAGCCAGGTGTCTGCCTGGATTTGAGCACAAGTGAGTATCTAGGAAGGGCTTTTTAGGCAGAAGGAATATTCAGAGCAAAGTCCCTGAGCCAGACACATACCTGGCCCAACCAGGGAAGAGTCAGGGAAGTCAGGGAGCAGCAACAGAATGGGGGGTGGTAATGTGAGACAGTGCGGCGTGGAAAAGGTGGCTGCTGTCACATGCTTCACACCTACAGGAAGTACCGCAGGCAGCAGGCGCAAAAGAGTGGTGGGTTTCACAGGCAATGGAAGACAGAACTTTCTGGACTATAAGAGAGGTAGGAAGCCAAGATCTGTCCACAAGCCTCTGGTTTCCCTTGCCTTGCATCCTACGAAGTGCCCATCTCAGACTTCCAGGGAGAAACGGGCCTTACCACCCCCTGAGCAACAGCTCGGAGAAGAGGATGATGGGAGTTTGGGCACAGGAGAATGGTCAGAAAGTCTGCTCTGTTCCCAGTCTTTTTTTTTTTTTTGAGACAGGGTCTCGCTTTGTAGTTCAGGCTGGCCCTGAGCTCAGCCTCCAACTCACATCACAGCAATCCTCCTGCCTCTGCCTCCTAAGTGCTGGGATTACAGGCGTGAGCCACCACGCCCGGCACTGTGGTATGTGGTACTGGTTGCTGCTGGGTGTGATTCTCCACACCCAGTATTATATGTGGTTAACTGGGGATCGAACCCGGGTCCTTGCACTTGCAAGACAGGCGCCGGTACCACTGAGCTAACTCCCCGGCCCTCCACTCCCAGTCTTCACACGCAGGAACTGAGTGGCTTGGGCACGACTCCACGGCGACTCAGTTCCTTCATCTGTCAACTGGGAAGAATCTCCAACAACCCCGCAGGTCTCTGTGGGGCCAAATGGGACAATGGGTACAGATGCGCTCCATCATCCGTGCTGTCCTGGAAGTCGCCGCACGATATTTTATTAGTGAGGCGCTCACCTAAGACCTGGCACCCTGAGTAGCACAGATGAGACGCTCGGCTACTCTGATCCTCCATGCTGCTGTACACTTAGCTTTCAATAAAATGTTTGCTGAACTGAAAAGCATGAAAAATAACCTGGGAAAATGTTCTGCCAGGTTATTTTCTTCCTACTAAGCAGCAAACAAAATGCTGCTGAACAGTCTCTCTTCACAGCATTCTCTGCCACCTTGAGGGACAGACTAGGAGTGGAGAGAGGGACAAAGTTTCACTTCTGGAGAAGCTGTTGGCCCTCAAGACACCCTAGCTCTTCCCAGCAATCCCAAGAGGCCAGGCTGAGGGAAGGAGCGCAGGCTCTCCTAGGACAGGGTTAGAGTCTCCCTGATGCCCATGAAATTACACAGGTCATGCAATGTCCAGTCCCAGATTACGGAGCCCTGATCGAGCCCAAAGGCCAGAGAGTTAAGCACAACAGCTGGCCCCAGGTCACTTCCAGTTCTGACTGTTGTTTTCCAATTTTTCCCCTAAGTAACACACATGCTCCTGTTTTCAAAATCAGAAAGGGTAAAACAAGAGAGACAGTTAATTCTCCTCCCATCCCATCCAAGGCCTAGTTAACCACTCCGCCTACTAAGCATCTCTCTGGAGTCTGTTTATACACACACAACCAAATACAGAATCTAATTTTTCTCCCTTCCACCCCTGGCTTGTACATTTCTGCTTGGCCATTTAGCATGGAGTTCGTGTGATAGGGTGCAGAAAACCCTCCCTCGCTTTTTACATACAACTTCCAGGGCGCTGCTGTTGGATGTGGCACTGGGGTTGCTTCTAGTCTTTTGCTATCATCAATTATTTTGCAATATAGATGAGCTAGCTCATGCCATTTTGCATTTACCTGGCACAGTGACAATAGCTGAGATCAGGTCCACTTTGAATTATAAGGTGGTGGTTCCAGAGTCCCCATATCAGATGGGCTTCCCACTGCCCACTTCCCCAGACAAGTGACTTCACCTCCCCTCATTCAATAAATGCTACCTGGCGCCTACTAAACACCGGGCACTATGCAAGGTGCTGGGGACACTGATGAAGGTGTTCTTGTCCTTGCCCCTGTTAAGTTCTGCCTGGGAGGGAGAATGGGAAAAGGGATGGTCACAACACCCAGGGCCAGTCAGTGTGTCTTGAAGGCCACTTGACCTCTCCAGACCTGTCTACGTGTCTTAAAAGAAGCCGCCATACCTACCCCGCAGGGTCTATCCTAGTGACTCAAGACTACTGCAGCTTGTGCCAAATACCCAGCACGCAAGTTTCCACTGGGTACTGCAGTACCCAGTGTTTAAAATGTGCCAGTGCCATCGGAGGAACCAGTCTGTTCTCAAGACCCTGGCACACGAAGGTCTGGGTGCTGACTTTACTGGGCTATCTATGAAAGGATAAAATAATCATTTAAATGGTGGTGGCGGTGGAAGGGTTGAATCTCCCGTTTATTTTGCTTTACTTTTATGTGTCCCATTCCGCCATAAAATGGTTCTAAAAATTAGAGAGATGGATGAAAAGGCTTTCACTTTCCTAGGAAAACAAACGTAGCTTCTGTTGAAGATGAGAAAGCATTGGAAAGTGAGAGTGGAGTGTGTTTGCAGACCATCACCGAAGTGGCTGGGAGGGGCAGGAGGCCAAAGCTCAGATTCCAGGTTAAGTGCAGAACTCTGGAGCTGATAACCCCGTTTTGCATCCAAGCACGGGTTGCTTCGAGCTACACGACCTTGGGCTAACTAGTCACTCAACCTTCGGAGCCTCAGCTGCTTCTGAGAGTGGGAACCACTCCCTTCGGCTGGTAGCACTTGCAGGCCAGATCAAATGAGAATTATTTATTTTCTGGCACAAAAACAAAAGGCATAAAAAGGTTAAAAGCAAACCCATTAAAAAAAAAAAGGTTTACTTTTTCTCACTATTTAGTAAGAAGACGAATCCCAGTGCCTTCCTTCAAAGGAAGGGTCGGCGTCACATTGCCCGGCCTGTGACACTGGGAAGCTGTCTTCTCCCGCCCTAATTAACCAAGTCTTAACAGCAACCAGAAGCGCCTTTCCATTCTTGTGGGAAGCTGCTTCTAGATGAGAACTTGCTGGCAATTACGGCTCATCCCGGATCTTGGGGGAGAGGTGGCTGAGCAGCTGGGCTCTGTGACCTCTAACAGCTACGCTAGGCTGTCCTCCCCGGAGTAAGCCCTAGGGGCCTGCTGCTGCATCCTTGCCTCATCATCTACGACCAGAAGCATCTGGAGGTCTCTCTGGGCCACCTAGGAGCCCCTAGATTTCAATCCTCACTCCCTGAAGCAGAGGAGGAAGGCATGAGGGTGCAGGTGGAATCTAAACTCCATGACCCGGATCCTCCAGGGATCGCTGCAACTTTAGCAAGCCATGTGGGAATCCCACACGGGTGGTCGGCGAGGGTGGATGAATACTAAAGCTGGCCAGCATCTCAGCACTGCGTGGTCAGCCCTTCCCCGAGGGCTGTCGGGCAGATACAGGGATGTTCATGACTCCCCCACCAACACACCCAACCACGAGAAAATATGTTAAGAAACTCAATTTAGAAGTCCTAATTGTTCAAAGTATGGCAGGAAGGTACTTTCTAGATTAGGTTCTGGCTCGTGGGGACTGGAAGTCCAGCACAGGTTGTTTGAGTGGCTCTTCCAATGTCACCTCCTTGTAGAATCCTTCCTGGATTGCTGCCCCCTAGAACACAGCCACACTAGTCTGATGTTTACTGACTACCTCCCAGTGTTGAGGAGGCCCCAGGCAAGACACAGGTGCCGAGCTGGGCATGGTGGCATGTGTGTCAGAAGCCAATGCAGGTCACATAGCAGGTTCAAGACCAACCTGAGCTACACTGCCAGATGCCATCTCAAAACCAAAAACAAATAATGAATAAAACGCAGAACCCAGCGGGCTCAATCAGTGTAGGCGTCGAGAATAAGAGTTAGTGGGGTCTGAGGGTCTTCGGGAACGCAGGAGTCCAATCCCGCCACTTACCACCCCAGGGACACTGAGGAAGGGGCACAGCCCTCTGCCGTGTTTCCTGTGTGCAGCCACCGCCTCTCATCCTGGCTGACGTCACGCACGGCTAGCCAACAGCTGCGCACCATTGGGGACACCTGTGGCCACGAGGATCTGGCAGGCCAGCGAGACGCTCACCTGGCACAAGGCCAGCTGATGCAGCGGGCAGCTCCCACACTCTGCTCGAGTCTGTGGCCCCTGGTCAAACTCAGCAGCACATTTTCCCACACGTGCACCTGTCCTGCAGCCAGGCCTGCCAGTGACCATGCTCGCCACTGGAACCGACGGAAGGTCCCCCTAGTGCCCACACATGCCACACTCCGCCGCGGCCCAGCCATGCCCGCAGATGTATTTGATCACCGAATTCCCTTGTCTCCGCCCTCCCTACCCCTCCAGAAGGCCCCGCAGGCTCAGCCGTGTCCACACATCCAGCCACACCAGCTCTACCGAGACAGCAGCACAGTGAGCCTGCCAGAGCCGCCAGTGAGCTGGGTTCAGAGGCGCAGAGCCGCTCCTCATGGCTGAGGGCCAAGCTCTGCAGACAGGCTTCACTGCCTACCGGGGACAGCGGGTACGCCACAGTCCATGCTGCCTGCTCTCCATGGCACCAGCACCCCCAGTCTCTATGGCATGGGAAGATACGAAGAAGAGGAAGGCGGGAGGCGGGGCTGAAAGGGCCACTTCTCAGTGCTCCATACAGAGCAGACCTCCACATGTCTCTAGGACAGACAGACAGACAGACAGACACTGCCTCACCCCCCCAGCAGTATGGAGCCCAGGCCACAGAAACACATCTCCATCACTACCAATATCCCCAACCGAAGGCAGGCATGCTAGGCGCCACGTGCCCAAATGTAAGGTGGTCAAGGACAGAAGGGGAGCCTAGATCAGCGGAAGATACCCCTGCTGCCTCCTCTCCCCTGGGAGGTCCTGAAGGAACCCTCGGGGACTGTGGGGAAGGCTGACCCAGGGTTTGCAGCCAAGGGAGGGGGTGAGGGGACAAAGGCTGATGCCACAGAAGGGGCGCAGACAGGGCCCCGCCTTGACAGAACACTTTGGCCCCCTGAGGCCACCTTCTGGGCACTGGCCGTACAGCCCAGGCCACTAGCACAGCCTTCCCCAGAGGGCCACTGCTGCACTTGCCAGCTAGCAGCTGGCCTCCAGGGTATTTCTTTCAGTCCTGACAACACCCAGGGGGAAAAGGCATCACTGTTATCTACCTTTGTCGTGTGAGGTTCTCACAATTGAACCAAGAGCCTCTCACATTGTAGGCAAGTGGTTCACCACTGAGTTACCACCCAGCCCTTTTTACTTTTTAGAACAGGGTCTTGATAGGTTGCTCAGGTTGGCCTTGAACTTGTGAGCTTCTTGCTTCAGCCTCCTAAGCAGCTGGGGTTACAAGCACGTGCCATCACACCTGCTTGTTTGCATCACCTGTTCGTGCCGGGAATGTAGATCGTAGTAGATCACACGGTTGGCACGTACAAGGTCTGGACTTCCAGCACCACACAAACACATTTCTTTTCTTTTTCCGGGGGACTGACAGGCAGAGGTCCACAAATGCAGCGCTCCTCAGCCACCAGCTGTCACACCTGGCCTCTTATTGCCCTGGAAACTGAGGAAGGGTGGGCAGAGGGGTCGTGGCCAGGCTGCTAGCAGTGGCTTCCAGGGGTACAGGGACATCAAAAACTGCAGACAAGTGTGATGAGCACAATGCAGGTGAATGTGACCTCTGTGTGAGCATGTGGCGTGGGGGAACAGCGGAGAGCAGGTCCCTGTCCGCCCCTCTCAGTCTGTATCTTCTTTTGGCAGACTTCTTCCTACCTGCGGTGACACTCTGTGCCCTACCTTCCCGTGGGCTCTGTGCTTTGGTGTCCTCTAGGATTTTCTAAAAATACACACACTGGGCATTACCCAGAGATGGGTTCAGGATTCAGGACGAGCCTCCTCTAACGCTTCCGATGGCCCCCTTATACAGCTGGTTGCCATGTGCCCTCTCTCCTCCTGTCTGTCTGTCCCTCCATTTCCTTCCCAGGGCAGGGAAACCGTCCTGTGCAAACCCTCCTGTCATCCCTGTCACCCCACCCAGGTAGACTTGTCCACTGACTCTGGCTTCTTCATGAGGTTGTGCCAAGGCCACACACGGCCCCAGGCACCGGAAGTGGGTTTGTATCACTCTTCCTTCACAGCCACACACCCTGGGCCCAGCAGTGAGGCGAAGGGTAAAGCAGGAGGAGCTGGTTACATAAGGGGCAGCTGATGCTGCCTCAGATGGCTGTGCTGTCAAATTTCTCATTACACATCTTTGTCGCCACCCGATGAACCCTCCTAGACACACAAACACACACACACACACACTCTCAGGACTTCTGCAGGAGGCAGCAGAATCCATAAATCTCTGCAGAAGTCTCACACAGCACCCTTGGGACCCTCTCTCGGAGTCGCCATTCTGTCCCTGCAGCAGGTCCTGCCTCTTCCTCATCCCCACCAAGGGAGGCTGGACAAAGCCACGCGCCCATCAGCTCCGAGTCAACAGCTGGTGGGGTCCCCTTACGTCAGCCACATTGGCTTCATGGGACATCTGCAGGGGACCTCAGTGGAGTCCATCACATAGCCCAGCCAGGCAGCACGGAGTAACACCAGCAGGGGACCTGATTCATCACAGGGGCTGTGATTACCTCTCCCTCCAACTTGTCACACGCCGGAGTGGGGAAGGTCTATACAAGGGAACAGTACTGGGCGTGCGATGGGCATTTCTTTTATAGCATAAACCTTCATCACCAAATATAAAAATGAAACGAGACATTAGAACACCGATCTCTTACATGTCTGGCCAAGCCACTTTCCTCCCGTCTCTCAGTCTCCCAAGTGCTGGGATCACAGGTGTGCACCACAATGCCTGAAACTGTTTTTTTTTTGTTTGTTTGTTTTTGAAATGGGAATCAAACTCGCACTGTACTTGCCAGGCAGGCACAGCACCACTGAGCTACATCCTTGGCCTCCCAGGAATATACGTATCTATATATATATTTTTTTAGTTTTTTGAGACAGAGTTTCACTTTGTAGTTAGGCTGGTCCTAAACTCAGCTGCAAACTCAGCAATCGTCCTGCCTCTGCCTCCTGCGTGCTGGGATTACAGATGTGAGCCACCACGGCTGGCATTGTGGTTTGTGGTCAAGGGGATCGAACCCAGAACTTTGCACTTGCAAAGGTAGGCGCCAGAACCACTGACCTAAATTTCCAGCCCCCAGGGAATATTCTTAAACTTTTTACTCAATTACTTTTCTTTCCTCAATTTATATTTCTTATGGTATATTTTGTAATGTGCATATTTATAGGTGGTATATATAAAAAAATCACTAAAATACAGCTAAACAGCTGTGTGCAGTGGCACACATCTGTACTCCTAGCTGCTTGGGAGGCTGAGGCAGGAGGCTCACTTGGGCCTAAGAACATCACAGGGAGATCCTTGTCTCAAAACAGAAAGAAAACAACAAATAAACCAGAAAATAAATAAAAGCTGACACACTGAGGTTGAAGTTCAATTTATTTTTAACCTATAAAAGATCTGAGAAGGTCAGGGATTTGGCTTAGTGGTTCTGGCTCCTGCCTAGCAAGTGTAAGGGCCCAGGTTTGATCCCTGGTAACCCCATACAACACTGCAGGCTGTGGAGACTCACACTCATCAGCAATCAGAACCACATACCACAGTGCCGGGTGTGGTGGCTCATGCCTGTAATCCCAGCACTCAGGAGGCAGAGGCAGGAAGACTGCTGTGAGTTCAAAGCTGAGCTCAGGGCCAACCTGAACTACAAATAGTGAGATCCTGTCTCAAAAAAAAAAAAAAAAAAAAAAGATCTGAGAAGCTGGAAGCCTTGTGCTTGGTTTACCAGCCAGTGGGTAATGAAAGCAACAAGAACACGACCAAGCTGCGCTCCACTCCATCAGTGCTTCCAGGTGCTTACTTAGAATGGCCCTGCACAGCTTCAACCCCAGGGGTACACACAGTAAACCATGCCAGGTCGGCTACCCCATGAAACAGATGCTAACTACCATGTTCACAACTGGACCATTATTTGTAAATCGCCGTTGAGTGGCTCTGAAGCACTAGGGGTGCAAGCCGTCGGATGGGACAGTCATGCATGCACCAGCAGTGGTTCAAACCCGTGGGAACGTGGTAATACACATCTGGGAATGTTGTGATTACAAACCGAGGCACTCTGGGAGGCCGGGCAAGGAGAAGGGCTGAGGGAAGAGATGAGTACACGGGACCCATTGGTTACGTTATGGATTTTAGACTGGTGACTTCACACCCAGGGCGGCACCATCATATTGGCACTGAAGTTGCAGGTGTGGCTTCCAGGGGACAAGACGGATGCAGACACCGTCTATGCTGGTTCATAGTGGTGGATGGTACTATAAGCCAGGATTCATGCTGCATGGAAAGGATCACTCGGGCTGGGGTGGGGGTGCAGAGGCCATGGCTCCCTTTGGACCCAAATGCAGGGTGCTGCTGAGACATGCAGGCGGGCCTAGCCAAGAGGTAAACAGCAGATCCCAGGCAACACTTGGCACCCGAAGCTGTCAGTGAGATTTCTTAGGCCCAGGCCCCGAGCTCAACTGACAGTTTACCACAGCAGAAGTCAGAAAAGGAACCAGAACCCAAGCAGAGATGCCAAAGGACGGGAGGATGTATTTCAGGGGGGAATCTATTTCATGGAGGCCAACGATGTCCAGTCCCGGGAAGAAATGAAGGCTGCTGGGATCCTCAGAGCTATGTAGGAAGCAGACTGAGAGGTGAGGGTGTGCGCAAGGCGGGTCGAAGGCAATTCTGGAAGCTGGGATGTAAGAACAAGAACTGGACCTGGTGTGACACTGAGGGATACTACCTTCCCCTAAAACCGCCACTGGTGAAACTGTCTAGGGGGCTCAAAGACACTCTCATAAGAGGCTGCAGGTCTAGAAAAGTAAGAGCTGGGGATTTAGCTCAATGGTAGAGTGCTTGTCTTGCAAGCATGAAGCCTTGGGTTCAGTTTTCAGCTCCAAAAAAATGAAAAAGTATATTATGTATATATACACACATACATATATATGTATTAAAAAAAAAAAAAAAACAACAACCCACAAAGCAAAAAGAAAAGTTAGTGCTTGGCAAGGTTGGAGAACACGTGGTACTTGGTTATAAAATATACCTGTTTTTTTAAAGTGCTTACAGTGCACCTGACTGCTGGTAGGTACCGAGACAACCCCAGCGACACTACCTATGAGGTGAAGGGACTTGGCAGTCCCCTGGACACAAGCAAAGGAGATAGAAGCGCACAGCGTCTGGGGCTGGTGAGTGGGTGTGCTCAGCAACCTCCAGAGTGTGGCCCATGGATGCCCGAGGGCCGCTGGCACAGCCAGGAATTAAAACAACAAAAAACACCATACCTATGTGCGTGCATACACAGACTTTTATACACAATCCAGGCAACTCTCAGAACTCTTTAACACGAAATTGCTTATTTATATTTTTATTTTGCAGTGCTGTGGATCAAACCCAGGACTAGGCAAGCACTGTGCTACATCTGACACCCTAGTTTTTTTGTTTTTTTTTAAAATAGTGACTCAAGGGCTCAAGAAATCCTGCTTCAGCTTTCTGAATAGCTGGGACTCTAAACTTACAACACCACACCTAGCTACAACTAGGAATTTTGTCTGGGTGGGAGCTGAGGATAATGATTCCTTATGATGTGAGGCTGTATAGTGAGAAAGGGGTAGCGGAAAGGGCAGCAGCTGCAAAAGGGGGCCCAGTAACGAGCTGGTTTACAACAGCAGAAGAAACCACCACTAATCCACACTACGGAGATTTCACAAGGCAAAGGAAGGCGCTCAGTCTCCAAACCAGGCCACAGAATATGTGACCAGGAAAGAACCTTAATATTCATCTTTTAATGTCCTTCAAATATTAACTAGAAGTGCTATCAACTCATGGCTCCAAGCCAGCACATTTTCTTTTTAATAATTCCATTTTTCTACCAAGTAAGGGAGCATGCTGTCATTTTCAAACATACACACGTACATGTTGGGTGACAGTGTGAAACGTATCTGTGACTATTTGGGTCAGAAAGTTTCAGCACCACAGATCTAAATCAAGACTTCTCTTTTTGGGGCCGGGGAGTTAGCACAGTGGTTCTGGCGCCTGTCTTGTAAGTGCAAGAACCCGGGTTCAATCCCCCGGTAACCACATACAATAATGGGTGTGGAGACTCACACCCAGCCAACAACCAGTACCACATACCACAGTGCCGGGCGTGGTGGCTCACGCCTGTAATCCCAGCACTTGGGAGGCAGAGGCAGGAGGATTGCTGTGATGTGAGTTTGAGGCTGAGCTCAGGAGCAGCCTGAACCAGAAAGTGAGACCCTGTTTCAAAAAACCTAAAAAAAGAAAAAGACTTCTCTTTTACTATTATTTATTTTTTTGCGGTACTGGGGATTGAACTTGAGCCCTTTTGCTTGTAAGGTAGGCCCGGTACCACTTGAGCTAAATCTCCGGCCCTGAGACCATTATTAGGTACAGAGAAAAGAGGCCAAGCAACTTGTCCAATTTAGTTAAGAGCAAAGCTGAGATCACCCAAGTCTTTAATAGTTCTCTGGTAATTTCCTTACCAAACCGGAATCTCCAAATGTTAAAACTCCTCTGAGTAACAGCCTGGACTTTAATCCACATTAGAGTAATAGTACAGTAAGCTGATCTTTCAGATCTGTTGCCTGGAGAAATTTTGGTGTTTAAAAAAAAAAAAGTGGCAGAGGAACATAGGGGGCAGCCTTGAAGCGAAAATAAAACCGATCTGACCTAAACTAGAGGGTTGTGGGGTGTGGCATAGGGCAGGGCCTGCTGTGTATAATAAAAACATCTTATTGAGATTATATGCAAAAAATCATCAGGAAAGAGGTGTCTCCAAGGTGGTTCAGAGCCAGGAGAGTTTTGCTCACCTAGTTTCAACCAATCTTAGGAGAAGTTCTGAGTAACAGGAGCATTCATCAATTTTTATCCCCACCAGACTCCATCTCTTCAGATGTTTAGTACTTGCTGTCTAATTATATTTCAATGTGATGGAAGGTTCCGGGCCAAGTCTACATTTCCCTACCTGTGTGTGAGTCAGGAAGAGGTGCTGGGTGCTATGGAGGGCAGGTCCTAGCAGACTAGCTAGAGTAGGGGTGGGGGCGACAGGGATCGGGTGCGAGGAGAGACATCAGGCCAAGGAACTTCCTCTTTGACCATGTGGGAAGGAGAGAGACACCTCATGAGCATGCTATGCAATCTCCCCCTGGGATCATCAGAGCCCCAAGTTCACTTCAGTGCACTCAGTAAAAGTTGGGACTGCAGTTCTGGATGCCAGGCTCTGGAAACTCCATCAGGGACCTTTTCCCGTGGCACTGCAAATAAGGACGCCAACCAGGTCCTGGGGTGAGGTTAGTGGTACAGGAGTGGCCAAGAGAGGAAAGCAGGCCTGGGGTTTGTGGCCCTTCGAGGACAGGCTGCAATTACTAGAACTGGGGGATTTCCCTTTTGATTTGTCCCCTCCTCGTTCTCTCCCTCAGCCTGGCCCAGCTTCTATTCAGTCCTCCCGAGCTTAGGTACCAGAGGATGGAGGGAACAGTAAAAGTAACACCTCTGAACTCAAAGACACTTAGCTACTGGCCCATTCCCCAGGACACAGGCAGGGCCCAGGGTAATTTCAGAATGAACCATGGTTCCCAACAATTTGTGCCCTCAACCTGATGCCAGTTACTGGGTCCACAATAGCTCCAAAGCCCAAACCTTTGCAGTTCTGAGTCTCCTCCCTGAAATAGATGGGTGCTCAATGCTAAGGCAGTAACAGGGATTTCTGCTACAGGCATTTTTGGACTGAGGTTGATTTCTATAGGCTCTAGCTGGTTAAAACGGACTTACAGTCTCAGACAGCTCTCCTGTGGGCCGCCCAAAGGTACAGCCAGCTAAAGGCTTAAAACCCACAGATATCAGACCCTCCCCAACACAAGAAAAGCTTAGGAGCTAAACTCTACAGGAAACAAAACGGAGGCACTTTTGTTAGAGAACACCCTTTCCAAATTTGTTAATTTTATTAACAAAATTCAAAATACATTGATTGTAATTTTTTCTTTCCTTTTTTTGGGGGGGTTAATACAGGTAATAGCAGGTCTGCTAAAGAGACAAGTATAATTTTGGGGGCCTGGGGATGACATTTAACTAAAATTCCAAGTTTATTATCTTCCACCTAAAACATACCCCCATGTATATTAGTATATATTATTCTTAGCTCATAGGCAGTACCAAAACGGCCAAGTGCAGTTTGGTGGCCCTGTAATCGGGCCAGGGCAGAGCTGCTGAATGCAGCTTCCCAAGGGATTCTGGTAAAAACAGGCTACTATGTTTGGGTTCCAGGAACCAAGTCTCTCCTGTCCGTTCAAGGGGCCTCTGGCTTTACAGGGGGAGGAGAGAGTTCTGTCGCTCTCCCCAACCCTGGCTGATCCACTCTCAGAATGCCATCACCCTGCTGGGCTTACCCTTGGAGTTGTAAGGAGGATTAAGTGAGATGATCCACAGGGCGTTATTAGTATGTTATGTCCCAGATAGTAAGGGCAGGCCAACTGTGTACAGTTTTGGGGCCAAAGGTAGAGACCCAAAACACCACACCGATCATTTGCATGATCCCAAATAAACCACTCCACTTGCGTAGCCCCTGCCTGTTTTCTCACTGCCCAGAGTGTCCCCCCAACACCTCCCAGGTCGGATTTATTTCAGCCTGAACAGATGAGATGTGCTTAAACCAAATTTGTGCCTGGCTTCCCCTTACAATGTCAGTCCAGAGCCTGTAGTCCAGATCACCCCTCTCCCCAGCTAACAGCTTCAATAGCAGAGGACCAGTCTCTTCACACAGTGGCACAAATACCAAATCACAGAAGAAAAAGCTCTTCCCCCCCAGTGTTCGCTAGCTGTCCGAGTTTGAGTCCTGCTTCTGCCACTTCCTCGGCCCTGATGACCCGGGTCTGCCTCAAGTTCCTTCAGCCTGCTACAAGGGTAACAATAGCACCTACCTCATAGTGCCGTTGTTGGGATAAATTAATTGATTCGGGTAATCCCCTTAGCACCGTGCCAGACACAGCATGGGGCTATGTAAACACCAGCTATTATGGCTGTTGTTATCCTAAACCATGAAGCCCAAAGTTATGCCTGACTGCACCCCAACATTTTTCTGAAAACAACACTATCCTATACTGAGCATCTACTGAGGACTAAATCAAACCAGTTTTGTCACTTGCTAATTAAATAGGATTATTGTTCCCATTTTCAGTGGAAACCAAGCACCAAAGAGGTGGGATGAAGTAGCCTGCACCGGCTCAGGAGGGGCAAGATCCTACCTCTTGGGAGTGGGGGGAACTCAAGCCCACCTCTTGTGTAATTCCAGAACCCAGCTTCTTCCACGGAGCTCCCGGACTCAAAACCAGTAGCAGCAGCAACTGGTTAACAAAACTCAGCTGATCTGATTTCAGAGTTTCACTCAATTTTCTGTCTGTGAGCCCCGGTTGGCCTGTACAAACTGGAGTTAATATCAGGCTACTCGAACCCAATTAGGCGGTAAGTCAGCCTGGAAAACATCGCGCGATGTATTCCAAAGGTCAAAGTAAAAAAGCTAGTCTCTGGGGCAATCTGCTGGACACAAGCTTGAAAGTTGTCTCTATGCAGCCACCAGGGTCCTGCTTAACCACGACCTACCCTCTCCTTCTGAAAGTCCCAGAGACACCAGCACCGGAGTCCAAAAATGCACTACCTGGGTCTTAGAGGAATACCATTTACATTTTGCAAAAAGCCAACCTTATTTTCTTTGGATTCATAGTCATGTTTACTACGGTAGGAAGCTGCACCCTCCTCAGCAAAAAAGAAAGGAGAGGAGAAAACAGGGGGCATCTCAGCCTGCAGGGTGCTGCAGCACCCACCTGAGACTAGGAGGAGCTCGACCTACCTTCCCGGAGTGCCCAGCCCCGAGGGCGTTTCCCCACACATCCCAGAAAACTCGTCCCTCCCTGGGAGGCTGCTGTCCTTGGCTTCAGCCTGGGGCACTAGAGTCGCACAAGCGTGAACCGACCCCCCCCCCCGTCCGCGAAAAGAAACCTCCTGTTTCACGTTTTAGCACATCTCCCTATCACTTCCGCAAGAGGCAAACGACAGGGCGATCGGTTCGTCCTCAAGGCCACATTTAACTACGTCTAGACCGCCTGCAGGAGGAACGGCGCAATACCGGAGCGCAGAGGGGCGGGGGAGACAGGGAGCCCGATGGGGGTGGGGGACTGGCAGAGGGGATCGCCGCCCTCTTCGCGAATCCTACAAGGCCGCAGGCCGTGGGAGGGAAGACCAAAGGGCGCAGTGCACCGCGGGGTTTGGGGGTCTCTGGAGCCAGCTCCCCTGGTGCCTGCGCGCCAGAGGCCGTCGGGGCGATGGCGCAAGACTCTGCTCCACCCCACCCCCCACAGCGACAACAGCCACGGTGACAAGATGGCAGCCCGGCGCCCGGCAGTCGTGCCACAGGCGCGCAGGGCCCAGGCAGCTGCTCCCGCCCCCCAATAACGCCTTGGCAAGTTGGGGCTCGGCCCCCAGCGGGTCTGGCTGTTAAAACTCCGACCCTAAATAAAACAGCTGGAGCTCGAGACCCGCTCGGGAAGCCAGGCCGGCCGCCAGCACAAACCCTAAGCCCCCAGCCGGCTGGCTGCCCTCCCGCCCGCGCCCCGCATTCCGCGCCCCGCGCCCGCCGTGGGGGAGGGGCGGTCGGTCGCGGGCGCCCAGGAAACATGGCTGCTCGTCCTAGTTCGGCGTCGCGGCGTGGCCACCAGCCCTCGGGTCCGAGTTGGGCCAGGTTCCGAAGGTGGGTGTGTTGGGGCTCCGAGGGTGATCGCGGCGGGGAGGGGCGCACGCCGGGAGCTGTTGGCCTTAAGGACGTTTATTTAAAAAAAAAAATTCTCCTCCCCCACCCCTTTTGTCCCTCTTTCGCGAGCTTTCTCCCCCTCCCCCCAAAAGGTGCCCAAAGTGCTCCCGCCCCCGCGCCCCACCCTGCCTCTAGGCCGGAGGCCGCGCGTGGGCCAGCGACCCGGGGTAAGGGGCGCAGCGTGAGAACCCGCTCCCGGCGCGAGCCCCGCCCCTCGCGCACACTCGGGAAGTTTAAAGAGCCGGTTCGACCCGCTTTCGATCTCGCTCTCGGTTGGCCAGCAGTGTCGCTCGGCTCGGCTCGGCTGGGCCAAGGAGCCAGCACACCCGCCGGGCGCGACCCCGGCCCCTCCTGGGCGCCCTTCCCCTCCCCCCGGCGCGGGGGTCTTCCGGAAAGTACGCGGGAAGATCGCGGTCGCCCCTCCCCCCCACCACGCCCAGCCCCCCAACGCCAGTTCGAGAAGGGGCGCAGCGACCAGGGTCCGCGGAAACTCCTGTCTGCGCCGCGGCGCCCCTTCTGCGCCCCGCTCGCCACGAGGCGCTCGCACGTCCACAGTGCACAGCTGCCTTAGGAAGGGGGGGTGGGGGACGGCGACAAAAAGGATTTTGTTTTCAAAAGTCTAGCTCAGGTCAGGAGGAGGAACTAGGGGAGAAGAGGAAGAAGCCGGCCTGCTTGGCCGGGGAATCGGGGCTCCCTGACAAGAGGGGCGACGATCGGCGTGCGCTTCTCCCCAAACTCCGCGCCACCCCGGCCCACCGAGGCAGAGGGGCGCTTCCAGACCGCGCGTCCCTTGTCCCCGCGAAGGGCCCACGGGAACTCGGCCGGCGTCTCCGCCTGAGACTCAGGGGTCTCCAACACTGTGCCGCCAACTCGCTGAAAACGCGCTTTGGGAAACGAGGGAGCCAGAAATAAAAAGCAGCGTTCGAGTCACCACCCTCTGCGTCCCCTCCACGGCGGTGGGCTCGCGCGTTCCCATCCGCGTAAGTTTCCTCGGGCCGCTGCCCAAAGCGTGACGACGACCAGGGGCAGACCCCATCCCGGGCTGCGTGTCCGTCGCGCCAGCGTGGACCCGACCCGTGTCCCCCACGGGCGCCGGCTCCGGGCAGCTCGCGTCCTAACAAAGTTTCCGTGCCCATTTATTAGCCTGGCGCCGCATGGCTGCTGGGGAGCCTACCCTGGGGATAACAAGCAGCTCGGGCCGAGATGGGGTAGGTGTGGGGGGGTCAAAGCTGGCCTCTGAGTACGGAGCTTGGGGAGCGGGGACTGGGACGTCGCCTTTGGGCAACTTGCACAGCGATCGCATTTGGAGGTGAGCGCGGGGATAATCCTCGGTGCCTCTGCGCGCGCCCCAACCCCTCCCCTCCTCCTCCTGAGTCCTCAGTGGGGAAGGAGAGCGAGAAAGCTCAGCATCGAGCCCCCGTGTGGGGTGGAAAGAGTGAGGGAAAAAGAGAGAGAGGAGCAGAGGAAGGAAGGCAGAGAACAGGGAGGGAGGGAGAGAAAGGGCGCGTTCACGAACACTACAAAGTTACAAATATGGCTCCCCCGTCTCTCGCCTCATCACTGCAAAGAGACTAAGGCGCACTCGGAACTCGGCCTTCCCAACTCCGCGCGGCCCCCTCCCCACGCGCCCCCGGGGGGGCCTCGGCCCACATTTACCAAAACTAAACCGGACTCGCAAAGCCCAAAACTTATTGTGTGCGTGCGATCCGGAGAGGGGGAGACGGAGGGGGCGGCGCGGGAGGGGGCGCATTTATAAAACACACTCCTTTTTGTTGTAGAATCCAGGAGGCAGCCCCTCTCCTCCCCATCCCCCGAACCTCCCCCCAGGCGGTAGCCGCGGGCCCGGAGGGCGATCGCGCTCCTTTCTCTCCGACCCCGACGCGTGCGCCCGCCGGCCCCCGATGGGTGCACACTCGCACGCACACCCTCGCACCCACACTCGCACACGCGGGAGCACACGCACAGGTAGTCACACACACACCAAGGGCAGCGGCAGCCGGCGGAACACGCACGAATGGCATTGCAACCCCCCCCAACAACCTTGCAATTCATTTGCAGTCCGACCCCCAAGCCCACACCTCCTGGGCGCCCCCCTAAAAAAAGTCCCTCCCCCCCAACGCACACACACAAAGTAGGAGAATGGACCGACAAAGATATTTTTGGCAAATGCTCACATCAGAGGGCGTCCTGTTCCGCAGCTCTAAATGAATCCGTTTGTCCATTTCCATCTCTCGCGCTCTCTCTGCAGAGGCTCCCGCGCCGGCGGAATTCAATCAATAAACCCCGAACCCACGACCGCGCGTTTTAGGACTTTGAAGGCTCAACCAGCTCCGCTCGGTTCTCGAGCCCCCAAGCACCCGCGGCGCACACTAACCTGATCACTGTGGAGGCGGGATCTGCGGCCCTGCGGGCGAGCGGCAGCAGCTTCATCCAATCGCCGCCGAGAGTGTCTGCACATCAGCCAATGGTGGCGGCGGCGGGTGGGAAGGAAGGGGCCAATGGGCGGGCTTCGCAGCCGGCCTGGGAGGCTCAGCCATTTGGTTTTGGTGCCGGAGACTGAGCCCTTTAGATTTCGGGGCGGCGGAGGAGCGTGGCGGCGGCGGTGGCGGCGGCTCCGCCAGCTGAGCGCGGGGGGTGGGCGAAATGGCGGGGGAAGGGAAGGTGACGGTACCTCGAGGGCCGAGCCGCCTCGCCTCGGCGTTTGGCCGGGGGCGGGCCCGCAGGTGCGTTCCCGCGGGGGAGGGGTGCGGCCGGAGGGGTCGGGTCGGTCCCAGCCGGGCGAGGCTCGGGGGCCGCGGGCTGGGCTGTAAAGGCGGCGGCCTCCGCGGCGGCATTTGATCGGGGGCCGCGGCGGCGGGGGAGGGGCCTGGAGGGGGGAAGCGGGTAGATTGGGTCTAGGGAGTCGCGTTGGGAGAACGCTGATGTCCCCCCACCTCTGCCGCGACCCCTACCACCATCCCAGTCCGGTCCAAGCCTGGCGTTTGCCATCGCTGCCTGCAGAATAAATATATAAAAGCGAGGCGCTTCCACCTTTGGGTTAGCGCGGCCTCGCCCCTCGCTGCACCGAGGGCGATTTCATTTTGCTGTCACAAGAGGCCACTTTGCAAGGTGCGATCGCCCAGAGGTACCGAGGAATGTGATTTGGTGATGCCGGAAAGCCTCTGGACTAAGAACTTGCTGAACATAGAATATTAAAATGGAAAAGGAAGGTGCTATACTATTAACGCCTGGTGTTTTTTCTGGGCTAAACATAATTTATGCGCTCTATAGAGCTTCTGAAAAAAAGGCGCAGAGTTTATTCTACTCTTCCACATGAGTCATTTGGTTCGAACTGAGCTGCTGCCAGTGAACCTTTCCAGTGGAGCACATTCTTCAGGTCTTTTGGTTTGCTTGCTTTGGTTTTTTAAAAATGGCAGTGTTCTTTAAAAAAAAAAAAAAGCGACAACAGAACAACCTTAAAGCCCTGTTTCCTGCTGGTTACCAACTTATGGCCAGTAGTGGGACCTTGTGTCTTCTCTTGCTGCCTGTGGCTGTTAATAAATCACTGGGATTCTTGTCAAACAGGACATCTTTACTTTCTTGAGCCACACAACTCTATTTTAATGTCTTGTTTCTCCACGTCTATACTCTCTGCACACTAAGGTAGTTTTTCTTTTCTTTTTTATACACTATTTGTTTTTTTAGGGGTAAACAGGTTTGTTAGAAATTTAAAAGACTTATGTAACACTCCTACAGTTTCATACTTAAGCATAAAAGGTTTGGGAGGAAATCAGCTGCTACAGACCATGAATAAAAGGCACATAGAGAAAAAATGGCTTACACTAGGGAAGAAAGTGTGGTATACTACAACCTGATGGAATGCAGAAACTGTAAGATCTAAGCATTCTACTCCATCAGCTCTTCCAGGAAGAGTGAAATTCTGAAAACTGACAAATGTTTACTCTTTAAGTAGCTGGGAAATGCAGACTTTTAAAAAGTCTTTCATCTTTTTATGTTTTCAACGTGTTGTCTTAGCTGACCTACTCAGGTTTGGTTCATCTTGCATAAAGGCATTTGGGTGTGGAATTTAATCTCAGTGGCTTATTTTTTTAAAAAATACGGGACTCACAAACACCTCATTTGCCATTGAGTTCAGTTATTTCTGGGGATGGTATTTACGGAGATTTTAGCACAGAACTCTTCATCCCAAATACATCAAGTCAATATGGTGTGTCAATCTCTTTACACAAGAGGCCTGAAATTTGTTTTCTTTGATGGTGAGCACTCATTTTCAACTTAAAATCTTGACCACAGTTCAGACTGTACTACTAACAATGTGTGGGGGATGTGCCTTTCCAGAGAAATAATCCTTCAGAAACAACCAAATCAAATGTAGAGATGCGAGCCTGTCCATCTCTGCTACCTATGAAGAACATAGCTCACACCGCTTTACAAGGACCAAAGATGAGGACTTGGAAGTCCAAACCCTCACTATGGGGCAGCATCAGAGAATCACTAATTGACCACTAAAGTAAAATATCAGTTATTTTTACAAGCACCTGTGGAGGTTTTTGGCTTTTTTTGGTAGCACAGTAGCACAGGTTGAACATAGTACCAAGCTACATCCCCAGCACCCCGCACAGATCTCCCTAAGTTGTCCAAGCAGACTAGAATTTGCCATCTTATTTCAGCCTTCCAAGTAGCTGGGATGACAAGCATGTGCCACCATACTCGGCCCCTTTAAGCATTATGATAACAGTTTTTGTATTTGTTAAACGTCGGAGAAGTTGAAATAGCAAATATATTTTTGAGTACTGCTTACTTTTCAGCATGCTTTGAAAGAAAAAAGTTGCCTGTAGCTTATTTCTATATGATTTTTGTTTCTTTAAAGACACGGTTTTATATTTGTCTTATGTAGTTCATGCTGTCTTTGAACTAGTGTAGTCTATGCTAGCCTCAAACTCATGGTGATTCTCCAGCCTCAGCCTCTGGTGTGCCAGGATGATTTTCATTTTTTAATCATCAAAAATAAAAATATAACTTAGCTAAAGTTGAGCCATTTTCCCTACAAGGCTTAACCAAACAAACATCAAAAAGAAAACAAAAGTGTCCTATGTTCCTTCTTTTACAGGGTAATTAAGTTATACTGCAGTACATGTAATCATGGTCCATTAAATACCCTAAGCGGTTCTGCATTTCAGGAAATACTGTAACAGCCCCATATCAAGGAATCTCGGCTGAATTTTGATGTGGAGTGAAAACAGGTGGGCTCCTCGCCCCTAAGTGATTCTGCAATGGGAGCTGGATTATGAAAGATGGAGTCACTTGGAACCGGCTGTGATTCCCACCGAGAAGAATAAATGAGATACAGTTGAGGGTTTGGAGCTCCTGGAAAGGAAACTGGGATTCAAGAAAGGAGAGACCTTGTTGCCCTCCAAAATATTTCCTATCAATAACCACCCAAACAGCCAGTTTTGTTCTCAGAGAGGTCTGAATCGTGGGTGTCTGTAACATCTGAAACAGGCCGGAAGTGCCATGGGGTTGCTGGTCTCCAAAGCTGAGAGGCTCTGGTGAGTGACCTTAGGAGTCATCCCTGGGAAGCTGGGGATGAGCCCAGGGCCTCCAGCGTCCTCGGTGAGGCCTCCACCTCTCCGATACTCCCAGGTCTCTGTTCAGAATTTCTAGTCCTTCAGGGTGAAGTACAGACCCTGGAACCTGGCCATGGTACCGCTCAACCTCTATCATGGCTCCAGTTGCTTGGACCTCAAAGACACTGAACCATACGGAAAGTCTCCAGCTTCATTATGTTCTCTTTGTCTTTCTATATAAATAGCTTTTTTTTTTTTAGGTTTTTTTGAGACAGGGTCTCGCTTTTGTGGTTCAGGCTGGCCCTGAGCTCAGCCTCAAACTCACATCACAATCCTCCTGCCTCTGCCTCCCGAGCGCTGGGATTACAGGCGTGAGCCACCACGCCCGGCACTGTGGTATGTGGTACTGGTTGCTGCTGGGTGTGAGTCTCCACATCCAGTATTGTTGTGTGGTTACCGGGGAATCGAACCCAGGCCCTTGCGCTTGCAAGACAGGCGCCGGAACCACTGAGCTAACTTCCTGGCCCTCTATATAAATAGCTTTTAGAAATGTAGATTATTCTTTTGAAATCTGTGGTAACAAATGTGAAGACTACTGTATTGAATATCAAAAGAAGTTCAGATCCAGAATCCTAAAAATTATTTTTTCTTTTGCTTAATACAGCATTGGGTAATTTTTTTTAATTTAAAAAAATTAACTAGTTATCAATAGTTTGT
Organism: Petromus typicus; assembly: GCA_004026965.1. NCBI lineage: Eukaryota > Metazoa > Chordata > Mammalia > Rodentia > Petromuridae > Petromus > Petromus typicus. The sequence continues at coordinate 28,096 of PVIR01006356.1, forward strand.
TGTGGGGAAAAGAACACTGAAATGAAAACAGTCATATGTGACTTTAAAAATGAATAGTAGAATTCTTACTTGCAGTTTTAAAGATATTTTTGAATGGAGATAAAAAGAACTATCACCCACTTGTTTGGAAGTCACTAGAAATTTTGTCAGTTTCTTAAGTATATTTATTAAAAATAATACAGAGTTAGTGATACAAGGAAAGTTTGTTTGCCACTCACCAGGAAAATCAAAGCTATAGGGCCAGAGATTTAGATCAGTGGTTCCAGCGTCTGCCTGGCAAGCGCAAGGTCCCAAGTTCAATCCCCAGTAACCACATACCACAAAGCAGAGTGTGGTGACTCACGCCTACCAGCAATCAGTACCACACACCACAATGCCGGGTATGGTGGTTCACACCTGTAATTCCAGCACTGGGAAGGCAGAGGCAGGGGGATTACTGTGAGTTCAAGACCAGTCTGGGCTACATAGTGAGCTCAGGGCCAGCCTGAACTGCAGAGTGAAACCCTGTCTCAAACCCAAAAAACATGGGCTGGAGATAAGCTCAGTGGTTCCGGCGCCTATCTTGCAACCGCGAGGACCCGGGTTTGATCCCTGGTAACCACATAACTACTGGGCGTGGAGACTCACCCCAGCAGCATCCAGTACCACATACCACAGTGCCAGGCCGCGTCGGGAGGCAGAGGCAGGAGGATTGCTGTGATGTGAGTTGGAGGCTGAGCTCAGGGCCAGCCTGAACCACAAAGCGAGACCCTGTCTCAAAAAAAAAAATCAAAGCTATAGGTTTTCATTTTTAGTACTAAGTGAAAATAAATAAAACCCAGCTGGGTGCAATAGCACACACCTGTACTCCCAGCACTTGGGAAGCTGAAGCAGGATCACAATGGCATTGAGGCTAGCATGAACTACAAAGTGAAACTCTGCCTCAGACGAACAAAACCCAAAACAACAATGACATGAATCACTTAATTCTTTTGTGTATATACCTAGCAAAGAAATGGCCAGGTCAAATGGGACCTCTAGTCTAACTTTTTGAGGAATCTCCACACTGATTTCCATAGAGGTTGTACAAGTCTACACTCCCACCAACAGTGGAGAAGGGTTCCTTTTTCTGTGCAGTCTAGCCAACATTTGTTGCTGGCTAATTCTGAAATAGCAGCCATTCTTTGTGGAGTGAGATGAAATCTCAATATTATTTTCATCTGCATCTCTCAAATGACCAGTGATGTTGAGCATTTCTTCATATACCTCTTAGCTGCTTTTACTTCTTACTCTGAAAAGTGTCGGTTCATTTCAGATGTCCATTTTTGAATTGGGTCTTTAAATTTGGGTGGGCTGATTTTTTAAAGCTCCTTATATATTCTAGATAGTAGCCAAAAGAATTAAAAGATTCATATCAGAGCGGCATGTGCACCCATGTTTATAGCAGTTCAGTTTATGATTGCTAAATCTTGGAAACAACCAAGATGTCCATCAGCTGGAGACTGGATAAAGATGTGGTTCTTTTTAGAATGGATGTGATTCTTTTTAGTATTACTCTGCCATAAAAATAAATAAATAAATAAGATCGAGTCATTTATATTCAAATAGATGTACCTTCAGGATATCCTCCTAAGTGAAAAAAATAGGTCACAGATGTGTAAATATTGTATCTTTTCTCTGGTATGAGAAAATGAAGATGTAAATGAGTTCTAGTATTTATAGTTGATACTGTGAAACAGAAAATATTTGAAAGGAAATAGGGTGTAGGGGTAAATAACAACAGGAAAAATAATGCGATGGTAATAAAAAAATGAAACAAAGCTTATGTATATAGGAGATGGGAGGTTGTATGGAGGGTGGGAGGTGGGAATGGGAAAAATGAGAATTAAGTCGTATCATATACTGATACAAATTCTCACTGTTGAATGTGATGATTTATATATATATATATTATACTAATAAAGATAGGGTCTCACTTTGTAGTTCAGCATCAGATTTAGCAATCCTCCTGTCTCTTCCTTCCCAGTGCTGGGATTATAGGCGTGAGCCACCATGCTGGCAATGTGGTATGTGGTGATGATTTTGAGAGTCACCATGCCTGGCATTACTGTATGTGGTTATTGGGGATCGAACCTAGGACCCTGTACTTGCAATGCAGGTGCTGGAACTACTGAGCTAAATCCCTGGCCTGAGGAATGATATCTTAAAAAATGTATGTTCTACAACTCTTTGAATTCCAGTTTAATTTAATGCATTCTGAGAAAGTAGGAACTTTTTGTGTATTCATATATCCCTGGCCTCCCCTCTTTAAAATTTCTTATTTTGAAGCAACATCTCAGGGAGTAGCTAAATTACCCCTCCTGTGCCGCTGCGGAGCCCTAGCACCCTGTGCTTCTGTGTCCCTCCCTCGGGGTTCAAAGCCCAAACGCCTACAGCCTGTGCAGCTGTCAGGGGAGAAGATTATCGGCCTCCTTTATTTTCCACAGTGGCCTGCATGCTCCTGCCTCCTGCCTGTTCTGGGACCCACACAGACAATGCCAGGCCCAAGCCAGAAGTCCCTGCATCTAATTTCATGACACTATGAGCCTGTCGCACCCTCCCGCCCCCTTCACTCCTTTTCTGCTTGCTACTATTTCCTGGAAAAAGATCTCATCACCTATTTAGGATCTGCTTAAGACAGAGCTAATACCTAAAATCCTGATGCCCTTTCAAAGATTTCCCTTTTCAAATCCTACGGCACATAAGGGGTGAAGTTCTCCACAGGGCAGAGCCGTGATAACTAAGACTCTAGAGGACACAGTCTCGGTAGAGATATTTGATTTTAAGTCATGAAGAATTTAGTCCTCAGGATAATCTAACGATAGTCACCTGCTTGCTACATTTCACAAGTGGATGTGGACATGAGTACTGACAGGTTACCGACAGTGGGAGTCTGTCAGCCCTGTAAGCTCACACTCGGAGCTGCAGTGCAAAGCTCAGCTGAAGGGCGTGAGACTTCTAGTCAAGATCTGTTGGAAATAGGCAAGTGGCTGAGTAAAGTTTCAGAGCAAGACGAGGTCACTTTAAGGACAATTTTGAAGATAGAAATGCTGACAGGGAAAGGAACGTAGAAACCACAGACACATGATGGAACAAAGGGATCCATACTCTTGGAAACAAAGGAAGATACTTATAGCAGACTAAATATTAATGCTATTTTCCTGTTGCCTATGATTGCAAGAGTTCGGTTCACTTGGATTAGTTTTCAGGTGGAGAAAGCAAATGATACCCCTTGTGAGCCCGGTATTATTATTATTATTATTATTATTTAGGTTTTTTTGAGACAGGGTCTCACTTTGTAGTTCAGGCTGGCCCTGAGC
>PVIR01006356.1:31533-55295 GCA_004026965.1 Petromus typicus
GAGTGCTGGGATTACAGGCGTGAGCCACCACGCCCGGCACTGGTATGTGGTACTGGTTGCTGCTGGGTGTGGGTCTCCACGCCCAGTATTGTTATGTGGTTACCGGGGAATCGAACCCGGGCCCTTGCGCTTGCAAGACAGGCGCCGGAACCACTGAGCTAACTCCCCGGCCCGCCCTGTATTATTCTTAAAGGGATTCAGCAATTCTCCATGAAGGCAGAGTGTAACTCTTGAATAGGAGGCTTTTTAGGTGCTGAGGACTTCTCCGCAGAGAAGCCGCGTTAAGGATTCTGTGCACTGATTATACAAGATGTTCTTCATAACCACCTGTTTTATTTATTAGAATGTAACTGCTGCCACGGATGATTTTAATACAATTTATGTAAGACTGCTGACTGTACAGCAAAATCAGTTTCCTTTTTTTCCTGAACACGGTTTGTATGTACTTCCCAGCTGCCCTTGCAGCTAGATGGGGCCATGTGATTGGGTGTTAGCTAGTACAGGAGGGGAAGGGATGTTCGACTTCAAGGCCTAAAATCACCAGTGCACAGGGACAGAGTGACCTTAGAAAGTGTGGCCCGGGGATTTAGCTCAGTGGTTCCAGAGCCTGTCTTGCAAGCGCAAGGGCCTGGGTTCAATCCCTGGTAACCACATAACAATACTGGGTGTGGAGACTTACCCCAGCAGCAATCAGTATCACATACCACAGTGTTGGGCATGGTGGCTCACGCCTGTATCCCAGGACTCGAGAGGCAGAGGCAGAAAGATTGCTGTGATTTGAGTTTGAGGCTGAGCTCAGGGCCAGCCTGAACCACAAAAGCGAGACCCTGTCTCAAAAAAAAAGAAAGTGTGTGTTCAGCCAGGCCTATAGTCCCAGCACATGGAAGGCTGAGGCAGGAGGATCACTGTGAGTTTGAGGACAGCTAGATCCTGTCTCAAAAAACCAACAGGACCATAAAAAGCACAGGTGTGTGTTATGAGACACTCCTTCGGCTTGTATCCTTCCCTTAGGAAAGCATTCCACTAACCTGTCTACCTACCCCTCAAAGATAAACAGTCCAAGACAGAAACTTTCATGGGGCTGCTCCCTTTCGTGTTTGGGTCTGTTGTTACTGTAGCCTGTGCTAATACAGTGATAAAAGGTTTTTTCCACTTTAGTTTTCTATCTATGATTTTATAGGTTACATTTGAATATTGTACTTGTGATGTATCTTTGAATTACAAGTACCAAGCATCAAAAAACAAACTATAATCCAGTAAAAAGATTCCATGCAGTAACATATACTTAATGAAGAAAGAGATTTATAAATGAGTCTCCAGAAAAGACACGCAAATTTGTCTCTTTCTCCTAAAATTTGTGCTTGGTTCATGTCAGGCATAAAGTAAATGTCTGTTGCTTCATCAATAAGTGAGTCTCCTCCCTAGCCTCAGGGTGACATTTCAGCTATTCACAGGACGTTACCAAAGTGCTATCTACATCCACAGGACAACTCCCAGACAATCAGAATGTTCTTTCAGCCTCTGTTTACTCTGCCACTGCCACCAAACCACTCTCCTACTCCTGGGTCCCGGATTTTAACTGGCACCACTGGATTCCCTCAGTCCACTCCCATAGCCAGATGGCCGCCTCATCTTCTGATTTTCCAGTGACCTTTCCTCTTTTCAGACCCCTTCCCTACCCTCTCCAGTGTCCTTCCAGCTCCAGGTTTTCCTCATGTCAGTGGAATCTGGGCTTTTTTACCAGTAGCATTTCAAAAAGCTCTCAGGGCCAACACAGGATGAGCAACTTTATAAAAGCTGAAGGAAAGCCCCATTCCCCCCACCCCACATAGTGCACCCAGGCTATGTCCACTGCCTTGTCCTGACGCACTGAAGTTTGAAGGCACTCACGTATGAGTAGTGCTGCTGCAGGCTTCCCAGGGTCCAGAGCAGGAGCTCAGCAACCTTCCTTATGAATTACCTGGTCTTGGGTGAGTTGTTATAGACACAGAAAACGGATTCTGACTCTATCTTCCCACTGTCATTTCTAATTTCTGGGAACACTGAACTTCTGTTACTCTAGTTCCTTTTTTCTTTTTCTTTTTTTTTTTTTCCTCCCAAACTAATTCCTTTTGTAAATTTTTATTTTTAATTGATGAATAGTAATTGAATTATTTATGGTAAACAGTGATGTTTTGATATCTGTATACATTGTGGAAAGATAAAGCCAAGCTAACAGGTCTTTTCTCTTTACATAGTTATCATTTTCTGTAGCAAACAGAGTTAGTTTACTCTTTTAATGACATATTAAAACATACAACAGATTATTTCTTGTAGTCGTTATTGTATGCAATAGATCATTAAAACTCAGTCCTCTTGTCTGACTGACATTTTGTGCCTTTTGATCAACATTCTTTCCTTCCCTGTGTGTTCCTTTCTCCCAGTCTTTGGTAACCTCTGTTCTTTCTTTAGATGCCATACATGAGTACAATCAAATGGAATTTGCCTTTCTGTGCCTATTCCACTTAGGATAATGTCTTCTAGGTTCATCTATACTGTTACAAATGGTTAAACTTCTATCTTTTTAAGGCTGTGCAGTATTTTTGTACACCGTATTTTCTCTTCTCTAACAGATTCGGCACACAGTCTGGAAAGATGCTGGGAGAGTGAGGCTATCTGGGGAAACAACAGACAAGATGTCTTAGAGACTAAACCTGTGCAAGTCAGTGTTTACCAGAGCTCGCAGGGATGGGCAGAGGGCCTCAAAAGACTGCTCGTGCAGGACGCAGAAGTGCACAAGACTGGCTCAGAGTCGCTGCCAGAGACAGATGCAGAAGAGCGCCAAAGATCTGCCCACACGCCAGAGATCCAGTGATTCCAGCCGAAGGCCTGGTGTTCGCGGCAATGTCCTGTACAAATCTGCGCTGTGGCCGAGGCTGGTGCTCAAGCTGAATAATTCTTGCCAAAGCCAGGAGAGGGAGCTCAGGGGGAAGTGAAGATGGAGCTTCTCAGGGGGGACACCAGCCATCCCTGGCAACAGTGAGGACAAGAGCTAAGCTGGAGAGAACGGCTGAGGAGGTTTGATGCAGAGAGGATAGATGGGCCTCCGAATAAAATAATAATAGTATAACTCTCCGCCTGCTAGGTGTCCAATACACCGAGTTTGTATTCTCTGAAATCAACAAATGAATTCTAGAAACAGAGTCAAGGGTAGAATGTATTTATTGAGCGAAAGATAGCTTCCATCTAAGAGAGACGAAGGGGCCAGAAAGTGGGTTTCTCCCTAGTTCCAATTCTCTTTGCCTGTGTGATTCTTTTCTTTTGTTTTGTTTTTTTGAGATACGGTCTCGCTTGTGGTTCAGGCTGGCCCTGAACTCACTATGTAGCCCAGGCCAACCTCAAATTGACAGCAATCCTTCTGCCTCTGCCTCCCAAGTGCTGGCAGGATAAGCGTGAGCCACCATACCTGGCATTGTGTTATACGGTTACCAGGGATTGAACTCAGGACCTTGAGTTTACCAGGCAGACTCCAGAACCACTGAGCTAAATCCCCAGCCCGACTGGGTGATTATTCTACCTTGTACCCTCTGCCTATCAAAATTCTACCTAGTTTCATGCCAAATTTGATACAGCTGTCTCCTGGAAGCCTATAAGATCTATGCTAACCCAAAGACAATAAGATCTTTCCTCTCTTTGAACTTTAATAACATTATAAAGTGTAGCAAATGGCTACTTCCTTCCACATGCAATATTTATTTACCCCTCCCACAAAATTAAAATAAATCCTTGAACATAAGAACAATGTGTGATTTATTTTTATTACCTCTTTATTTAAATAATAAATGTTTGATGCATAGTCAGTGAGTTAATAAATACTTTGAATATCGTTGGCACCCTACTTTTAAAAGTACCTTATAGATCCTCAGCACTACATGTGTGCACAGATGCGCATGCGTGCACGCGCGTGCACACACACACACACACACACACAAATAACCTTCAAAACTTTTAAATAACTTTAATCTTCAATGTCAAATAAGTAGCAATGGGGTATTGGGGAAACAGGGATTGCTAAGCAACTTCTTTTTTTTTCTTCCTAGTGCAAGGAAAACAAAAATAAATGCTGCTTTCTAAGACCATAACACAGAAGTTTTTCTACTATAAATGTTTTATTTTAGGCTCCTACCAAGGAATTGTCTTGTCTTTTATTTTAAGCTCCTACTCAGATCTGAATTGTCTTAAAGGCAGTTTGTGGGAAAAATGGGAATAACCGCTCCCTAGCTCTAAACTAATTTTATGGACCTACCAGTTTCAGTGAAGGTGCATAGCTTTTATTCCTTTAGTTTTTGTGTCCTGCAAAAAGCCAGGAGGGATGGTATGACAAAGCTGATCTAGTTTGAAAAACGTCTGATTGCTAATACTTCCATGTTCTTTGACCTAGGAGTTTTTTTTTTTCCCCAGAAATGGCCTATTAATACAGACTCCAATAGGTGAACTTTTAAGTTTTATTCTTGTTATAATAGGAAATTTAGCAAAGATTAGGCAGAGTAGGTTTTAGTAAGCTATCACCTGTTTTATGGAAAGCATGAAAATAAAAGGCAACTTTACAAAAATATAGGACTTTCCATTTGGAGTCTGAATTTTAGTAGAAGTTTCAGTAGGTAGGAATATCTTTATGATTAGCCTTGCACTATAGCTAGAGATGAGAAAAACATAATGGTTTCTTAAATTCATTCCTTTTAGAAATATAGTGACTTGCACTCGTAGTCACAACCGAGTTAAGTAGCTGCCATGCTACGCACTTTCTGATACAGACAACACTAAAAGACAAGATGGAAAATGACTAATTTATAGGCAGGGGGCAGCAACCAAGGCAGGGGAAGGAAACACCGAAAACAGTCTCACTGCTTCCTGATAGAGAGGGCCTGAGCCTTACAGAGACCAGCAGAGGCTCCAGAGAGAGGACACAGAGCAGCACTCAGCTTTTGGAGAGCGGGGTTGGAGGGAAGCTCACTGAGAAAGAGAAGCTACAGAGAAAGAGCCCTCAAAAGTTGCATAAGAGAGCGGGGAGATTTAGCTCAGTGGTTCCAGCGTTTGCCTGGCAAGCACAAGATCCCGAGTTTGATCCCCGGTAACCACATACCACAGTGCCAGGCGTGGTGGCTCAAGCCTATAATTCCAGCACTTGGGAGGCGGAGGCAGGAGGACTGCTGTGAGTTCGAGGCTTGCCTGGGCTACATAGTGAGCTCAGGGCCAGCTTGAACTACAAAGTGCTACCCTGTCTCAAAAAAACCCAAAAAACAAACTTTAATAACCTCTGCCTCTCAAGAATATCTCCCAGGAATTGGGTCCACTGTTAAGATGTGTACATGAGGGAAAGACCACAGCAAGTCCAGCCGAGAAGAGTCCTAGAAGACCGATTGCTTGAGGTGCAGAGTAATTAGTCTACACAAAAGGTTAGGCCTGGCCTAGTATACCAGGAATGATCAAAAAACAGCATGAGATTTATGGGATTCTTAAAATTCCAATGAAAGACATACTGCCACTGATGCTTCTCAGATATTTCCCCTTGCTCTGAACACACTTGTCCTTACATCCTTGTCACTGTCTGGAGCAGTTCCAGAAGTGCTCTTTCATGAGTGTCTTTAGTTGTGCTGTCTCAACTGCCTCAGTGTCTTCAGTTGATGAAGAATGTTTCCCTTTCGTGGTCAAGTTGAGGTGGTGCTGGGAGAAATGGAAACTAAGAGTACAGAATCAGAGAGCCAATGTAACCTAGAGATCTGGGATAGGAGGGGATAGAATAGAAGAGTAAGGGAAATGGCTCCCAGCTAGCACAGAGGGAAACATGGCAGCAGTGATTATGGAGGCTGAAGGAGACCGAGCCCAGGGAGTTAGTTCACTAGCTCGGAGTCTGGAGCCTGGTGGACATGGTGTTTAAAGAGAGGAGACCTGGGCTCTCCATGGTGAGCCGATTTGCAGAAGGACTTGTCTGCATTGCCAGTGTATTCCTACAGTGCAGCAACTGCAAGCTCTCTGGAGGAAGAGACTAGCATCTGAGCTTACCACTCTAAAGACCTGCATTTTCCAATCTCCAGGATCCCAGGCCATTTCACAGCATGACTTAGTGGGGAGCCCCTCCTGAGAGCTTTGCTTGAAGAAACAGCCACAAACTCAATGAGAATTATATGCATTGGAGCCATGGACTGCTGGGGGCAGAGCACACAGTGAGGGCCTCCCTTTAAAAACTGCCACAGGGTCAGGTGAGCTTCAAGCTTGTGGGTCTGTGCTGTTGCCCCAGATCTGAGCTGCTAGGTCACCTCTCCCTCCGTTCAGAGGCCTGCGGGGACAATCACAACTCTGATGTTCACCCACCCTTGAGGCCTGCAGCCCCAACAACCCCAGAGAGAATCTGAGTGGGGAGTGTCACCTTCTGCTCTACCTAGAGCCAGCCCAGGGTGTGAAGCTGCTGGGAGGAAGGCCGGATCGCTTCAGACACAAACCACTTCTGCTAGTCACGAGGCAGGGAATAAACAACTCCTAGATTTTGCTCTGTCCACTTTGGTTGGGTTTGGTTTTGGTTTCTTGAGATAGTCTTTCTTCTACTTCAAGCTGGATTTAAACTCATGATTCCCCTGCCTCAGCCTCCCCGAGTACTAGTATTCACAGGGTACCTCACCACCCTTAGCTGGCATGGGTTATGATCACCTACCCATGCCCCCCACATTCAGGCATGTTAGTGGGAAAGCAACGTTTATGTTCTTATTTATATGTCTTGGTTATTTTTGGTTGGTTTTAATTTTATTTCTCTTTTTCATTTTAATTTTCCTTCTGCTTGTTTGTTTTTCTTTCTTAAAAAAACCTTTTAATTTTATTCTATATTTCCCCCTTTTTTCTGCTGTTGTCTCTGAACTTAATTATTTATTTCTATTGTAGCGGTAACACTGGGCATCCAGCCCTGGGCTTCATGTGTGCAGGGCAGGTGCTGTGCCACTGAGATGTACTCTCAGCCTAGCAGAGGAAGCATCGAGCTCCAGCTGTACCAGCGCCCTGCGTCACTTTAAGGATTGCTTGGGTAGGGATAAAAGCTGAAGACCCAACCCCAACAGGCAGGACTGGAGGAGGCTGTGACATCCTGGTCCTTGACAGTTACTTGTACTGAAACAGCAGAGAGAAAAACCACAGCTGTTTGGGAGACTGCAGCTATGAGGATCACTGGCATTGGTCACAGCACGTCAGAGAGTACACTGCTGGCAAGATGATATAAATGCCACAGAGGGGGAGCTGTTAGTTAAACCAATTAGACTAACAGCAGACGTCCAGAAATTCTAAAGGCAAGGAGGGTATGAACAATGAAAGAAAGTAACTGCCCTCACCTCTCTCCCTATGAAACAACTGGAGCTGTTCTAGTGTCTAAACAGAGTATAAGAGTTTCAGGCCCATAATCCTAGCACTGGGGAGGCTGAGGAAGGATTACTTTGAGTTCAGAGCTATGCTGGGCTACATAGTGAGCTCAAAACTAGCAGTACATAGCAAAAGCCCATTTTAAAAAAGTAAGCACAAACACAACAAAGGATGTCAGGCCTTTCATCAAGATTAGAGTAACTGGTATCAGAATTAATTTCAAGTAACAGCCACTGTCAACAATGCCAACAGAACACATTCTCGTCACCTGGCAGTGGCTCCCATTCCCACTGTAGAAGTAACCACAGACAGTGGATCCCACATACTCTTCTGTTTAGATCACAACTTCCTGAATTATCAGGACACTGATATCACTAGACCTACAGAGAAAGTGGGTTCCTCGGGGTCCAATATGCTATGCCTGTGTCAAAACCAACCACAGCAAAAGAAGCTACAGAGAGATTACATAATGAAGTCCAGTAGAAATAAACTCAACATTTTGCAATAAACGAATACCCCAAGATACACAGCAAAAACAAAGTTGCTTACCCAAAAGATGTTAACATAAAAGTGGAAGAAATATTCATTCCAACATGAGGTAGGACTTTCCATTTGGAGTCTGAACACAAAAACACAAGAAATATGAGAATTCAAGGCAAAATGATACCTCCTACAGGTTATGTCTCTTTAGTACAGATTCCAAAGATGCTGAAGTGAATAAAACGCCAGATAAAGAATTCAAAAGAACTGTCCTTAAAAAGCTCAAGGAAACTCAAGAAAACAGAAATAAACAGTTGAATGAATTCAGAAAGACAATACAGAATAAGAATGGGAAATTCAGTAAAGAAACAGAGATCTGGAAAAAGAACTAAACAAAAATCTTGAAAACAAGAAGCTCAATATGACAGATAAAAAATTCATTTGAGAGCCTCAACAGCAGATCAGCAGATGAAAAACAAAAAACAAAACAAAACAAAACACCAATGTGAAGAAAATTCAATTGAAATATTACATTAAAAAAAATTTTTTTAAAAAGAACGAATGAATGAAGAGAACATACAAGATCTCTAGGACATGCTTAAAAAAGTCAAAGGTCTGGCTCATCAGCTTGTCTGAGAGAGAAAAGCTATGCGCTAGAGGCATGGAATCTATTCAATGAAATAACAGCAGAAGTTTCCAAATATTGAAGAAGGCATCTACATCCAGAGAAGCCATTTAGAACCCCAAATAGATGTGACTAGAAAGGAGCCTCTTTGTGGCTGACTATAGTTGAATTTACAAAAAAGTACAGCATGAACAAAGAATACCAAAGTCTATAATACATAAGTCAAATTGAAAGCCAAACTCATTAGACTAGAAGCAGATTTTTTTTTTTAAGCAGAAACTCTGAAGGCCAGGAGAACATGAACAATGTATTTCATATCCTGAAAGAAAATAACTATCAACCAAGATTACCAAGTAAGATTATCCCTTGAGAATCAAAAATAAATGAAGACCTTCCAAAACAAGTATAAACAAGGGAATTCATAACCATTAGGTCTGCCTTAGAGAAGATTCTTTTCTATTTTTTTTAGGGTTTTTGAGACAGGGTCTCGCGTTGTGGTTCAGGCTGGCCCTGAGCTCAGCCTCCAACTCACATCACAGCAATCCTCCTGCCTCTGCCTCCCTAGTGCTGGGATTACAGGTGTGAGCCACCACGCCGGGCACTGTGGTATGTGGTACTGGTTGCTGCTGGGGTGAGTCTCCACGCCCAGTATTGTTATGTGGTTACCGGGGATTGAGCCGGGGCCCTTGCGCTTGTAAGACAGGTGCCAGAACCACTGAGCTATATCCCCGGCCCCTTACAGAAGATTCTTAGAGGAATCCTACACTTAGAAGACAAAAAAAGGGCCAGAGATTTAGCTCAGTGGTTCCAGTGTCTGCCTGGTAAGCGCAAGGTCCTGAGTTGGGTCCCTGTTAACCACATAACACAGTGCCAGGTGTGGTGGCTCACACCTGTAATCCCAGCACTCACGAGTCAGAGGCAGGAGGATTGCTATGAGTTTGAGGCTGAGCTTGGGGCCAGCCTGGACTACAAAAATCGAGACCCTGTTTTGAAAAGACAAAAAAGACAAAAAAAAAAAAAAATCATGAGAACACATGAAAGCAAACACCACTTAGAACAGTAAGAAATTGATAGAAAAGCACCAAATACTATCAATACAATAAAACACTAAATTTCTAAGATGGGGCAGACTGGAAGTGTCAAATATATAATATACAAAACAATCAAAAGAAAATCATCAAAATTAGAGCCATGAATCCATACCTTTTAATAATAACTTTTAATGTAAGTGGTCTTAGTTCTTCAATTAAAAGAGACACACCAGCTGAGAGGCTTAAAAAAACACATCCAACAGTATGCTGCTTACAAGAAACTCACCTCACATGCAAAGATATACATATATAGAAAAAGAGATGCTATCAAATATTCTCTGTATGTGAAAACACAAAAGAAACTAGAGTAGCTATACAGATATTCAACAAAGTATCTTTAGGACAAAATCAGTTAAAAGAGACAAAGTCACTATAGTGATAAAGATATAATGATTACAAATAGGCATGCAATGAACATCAGAGTACCCAATTTTATAAAATAAACTCTACTAGATGTAAAGGGAATGATAAGGCTCAATAACAATATTAGTGTGTGGCTGAAAAATCTTGCTCTCACCAATAAATAATAGATTATCCAAACATAAAAATCATCAAAGAAACACCAGTTACATTATACTAATCACAATAGCTTCACAATGTATATTCTTTTTATAGCACATGGAACTGTTTCGAGAGGAGAACATATATTAGGCCACAAAGCAAATCTTAACAAATTCAAAAAAATTAATCTAATTCCTTTCATTTTATCTGATCAAAATGAAATGAAACTGGAAATCAATAGGAAGTGAGACTGCAGAAGTTATACAAACACGTGGAGACTGAAAAACACACTATAAAATGAATAATGGGTCACTGAAGAAGAAGGGGAAAATTTAAATTCCTTGAATCAAATGAACATGGAAACACAACAAAGCAAAACCTGTGAGATATAATAAAAGCAATACTAAGAAGAAAGTTTATAGTTATCAGTGCCTACAAGAAAAAAATCTCAAATGCTTAATATGATGGATCTCAATGTGTTAGAAAAGTAAGAGCAATCTGAACTCCAAATCAGTAGAAGGGAATATAAAAATCAGAGCAGAAAAAATTAGAAACCAAAAGGGCCAGGGTTTTAGCCTAGTGACAGCATCTGTAAGTGCAAGGGCCCAAGTTTGATCCTTAGTACTGAAAAATAAAAGAAAAAGAAATAGAGACTGAAGGAACAATAAAATAATTTGTTCTTTGAAAAATAGAAAGAAAATTGAGAAACCTTTAACTAAATCTCAATCAAGACAGAAAAGGCCCAAATAAATAAAATTACAGGTGAAAATATACCACTGAAAATCAAATGATCATTACAGATTACTTGGAAAAGTTGGAATACCAATAAATTGTAAAATGTAGAAGAAGAAGATAAACTTTGGGATATAGGTGATGTGCCAAAATAGAACAGAGGATATAAAGAAAATAGATAAAAACCACACAAATAAATTAAGCAACAAAGTCTCCTAACAAAGAAAAACTCAGATCACTTCTAAATTTTACCAGACTTTTAAAGAACTAACACTTATGCTCTTCAAACCACTGTGCTCCATAAAATAGAAAGGGGAAAAAAACCTTGCAAACTCATTTTATGAGCCAGCATTACACTATTATCATAAAACTGATAGAAATACACACACACACATACACACACACCCGCACCCACACAGACACACACACAGCATAGATCAATATTTCCAATGAACATATAGAAAAACCCTTAACAAAATACTTCTAAATCTAATTCAATAGCACATTACAAATCAGTATCATTAAAAATACACTGTAATCAATTTGGTTTCATCTCAGGGATGCAAGAATGGTTCAGCATATGCAAATCAAATATAATACAGGGCTGGGGTTTAGCTCAGTGATTCTGGCACCTGTCTTGCAAGTGCAAGGGCCCGGGTTCAATTCCCTGGTAACCACATACCATACTGGGTGTGGAGACTCACCCCAGCAGCAATCAGCACCACATACCACAGTGCCGAGCATGGTGGCTCACGCCTGTAATCCCAGGACTTGGGAGGCAGAGGCAGGAGGATTACTGTGATGTGAGTTTGAGGCTGAGCTCAGGGCCAGACTGAACTACAAAGTGAGACACTGTTTCAAAAAAAAAAAAAAAGAAAATCAATTGATAAAATTTGCCATAACAATGAAGGAAAAAAAACTTCATCATCCTCTTTTTAGATATAAAAAAAATTTGATAAAAGTAAGTACCAGTTCATAATTAAAATGACTCAAACTGGGGTGGAAAAGAACATCCGAATCTGTTAGAGGGTGTCCTAAAATACCACACACTTAACCTTGAAATTAATGATGAAATATTGAATAATATTCCCCTAAAGTCAGGAAAAGTCAAGGACATTCATTATCAACACTTCTGCCTACCACTGTCTGAATTTCTAACCAGTGTGATAAGGCAAAACAAGAACTAGGTGTGGCCAGGGATTTAGTTTAGTGGTTCTGATGCCTGGAAAGGGCCCTAATTCGATTCTGGTAATCACATACAACAATGCCAAGTGTGGAGACTCATGCCCACCAGCAATCAGTAACCACATACCACACTGCTGGGCGTGACCTGTAATCCCAGCACGTGGGAGGCAGAGGCAGGAGGACTGCTGTGAGCTGGAGGCTTGCATGGGCTACACAGTGAGCTCAGGGAACTACCAGGGAAGACCGTGTCTCAAAAAAAAAAAAAGAAAAGAAATAGGTGTACAGATTGGAAGGGATAATACAAGCTCTCTTTGCTGTAGGCAATATAATCGTTTATCTTGATAATTTTAAAAATCTGTGCAAATTACTATAACTAAGAAGTTAAGAACGTAGCATGATTCAAGGTCAACATATAAAATCAATCTTTGTACAAACGAAAAATGCATTTTTAAAAATACTATTACAATAGCATTCAAGAACACAACACTCCACTTTTTTTCATACTAAGGAGTGAACCCAGGGGCTTTGCACTATTCTCCACTGTGTTTTTATTATGTATGTATGTATGTATGTATGTATGTATGTATTTATTTATGCAGATTGAACTCGGGTCCTTGTGCTTGCAAGGTAGGCACAGTGCCACTGAGCTAAACCCCTGGACCCTCTGTTTTTATCTTTTGAAAATATCTTCCTAAATCATTAGTTTGCTCACACTGGTGATCTTCCTACCTCAGCCTTTCAGAGTGCTGAAATTATGTGGGCACCAGCAGGCTAAACTCAACAGCACAAACTATTTGAGAATGAATTTGATGAAAGATTTGCAGAACACTTATACTGAAACTATAAATTATTAGAGACAATTAAGCAAAGATTTAAACAGATGGAAACAAATATTGTTGATGAATTTGAAACCTTCATATTTTAAGTCAGCATTTCCTCCTAGTGTACAGATTCAACACAAGCACATTCAAAATACCAAGAACATTTTTTGGTAGTGAATCAACAGGCTATTTCTTTTTTTTTTTTTTTTTGAGATAGGGTCTCTCTTTGTGGTTCAGGCTGGCCCTGAGCTCAGCCTTAAACTCACATCACAGTAATCCTCCTGCCTCTGCCTCCCCGAGTGCTGGGATTATAGGCGTGAGCCACCACTCCCAGCACTGTGGTATGTGGTGCTGATTGCTGCTGGGCGTGAGTCTCCACACCTAGTATTGTATGCGGTTTCTGGGGGATCAAAGCCGGGGCCTTGTGCTTGCAAGACAGGCTCCGGAACCACTGAGCTAACTCCCCCGCCCTCAACAAGCTATTTCTAAAATTTATATTGAAATTGAAAGGGCAGCAAAAATAAAATCTTTAAAAAGAAGAACAAAGTTGGAGAACTTACACCACTGGATTATAAAGTTAGAGAAATAAAGTACAGTGGGATATTGGTATATTGACAAATTACAGATCAATGGGACAGTATATAGTCAGGAATAAAGTTCTATTATATGGTACTTGATCTTTGGTAAAAGATCCAAAAGCCATTCATCAGGACATGAATTTCCTTTTTCAATAGTGTTGGAAAATTACATATCTGTCTATGGAAAATAACATTCTGTCCATCAACATACAAAACAATTAATATAAGATGGGTAATATACCCAATCATAAAATCTGAAACTTTAAAGTTCTTTACAAAGCATAGGAGAATATATCCCTGAATTTGGGATAGGCAGAAATTTCAGATGGGCACAACATTAGGCATAAAATTTAAAATTCACAAACTGGATTTCATAAAGAGTAGAAGTATCTGTTCATCAATTCCACTAAGATAATAAAAGATATGATAACATGTGATTGAAAACATTCTTTTTTTTTTGCTTTGCAGTAGTAGAGATTGAACCCAGGGCCTCATACTGATGATAATGTCAACCTCTTTTAATTTTTTCTATTGAAACAGAGTCTTACTAAGTCTTCAGATTGGCCTTGAACTTTTGATTCCCTTGCCTTAGCTTCCTAAGCACATGGAATTATAGACATGCACTACCAGACTCAGCTTTAAAAAGAATGCAGCTCTAAAATATACAAAGAACTACCATTTAATAAGTCCAAGAACCACTTTATAGATGGGCAAAAGCATTAAGTAGACTTTTGACAAAAGAAGGTGTCTGAACAGCCAAGAAAAACATGCCACATGGACCAGAGATTTAGCTTAGTGGTTTCGGCGCCTGCCTGGCAAGTGCAAGGTCCCAGTAACCACATACCACAATGCTGGGCATAGTGGCTCATGCCTGTAATCCCAGCACTCAGAAGGCAGAGGCAGGATTGCTGAGTTCGAGGCTGAGGTCAGGACCAGCCCGAACTACAAAGCGAGACCATGTCTCAAAAAAACAAGACAGGCCACATGATGGAGATGAGGGAGTGGGGTCAACTCACATGGTTAGTAGAATGAATCAGAGTCAAGGCAGCATGAGGAAAAGCACCCCAGCCCCTCAGTGATCATTAAAATGATCAGGCTTGGTGGCCAAGCCTGAAGGAAGTAAGGGATATTGCAAAAGGCAGCCCAGCATGGAATAGCAGAGTGTAGTTGTTGTCTACCTAGATGTCCCCTAAAAGCCGTATGTGCTTTGAGGTGAGATCTTTGGTAGGGGGTTGATTAGGAGGGTTTATAACTGACTTGCTGTTAGGAGATGAGGCTGGTTGGAAGAGGGGGCTCGGTGAGGGCGTCGCCTTTCCCTCTCCCAGCTCCTCTCTTTACTCACTCTGCTTCCTGTCCTCCTCGAGGTGAGCACCTTTTCCTCTAACCACCATTCTGTTTTTTCTTTGGAGTCGCCAACCATGGACTGAAATGTGAGTGAAAATAAACCTTTCTCCTGGTAAGTTGCAGGTGTTAGTACTATGGCCCAGCAACAATAAAAGTGCTAAAGCATCATACAAAAGATAGTTTATATACTGATAATGAGATTGCTGAGAAAGAATGAAAGGGACCGCATCCAGATACCAATAAACAGATACCAATAAAATACCTAGAAGTTGGTATTTGAGTATAGGACCTCTAAAATGAAAACTACGAAATTTTGATGACATAAAAATACTTAAACATTGGGCCGGTGAGTTAGCTCAGTGGTTCTGGCGCCTGTCTTACAAGCGCAAGGGCCCGGGTTCGATTCCCCGGTAACCACATACAATATTGGGCGTGGAGATTCACCCCAGCAGCAACCACTACCACATACCACAATGCCGGGCGTGGTGGCTCACGCCTGTAATCCCAGCACTCGGGAGGCAGAGGCAGGAGGATTGCTGTGATGTGAGTTTGAGGCTGAGCTTGGGGCCAGCCTGAACCATAAAGTGAGACCCTGTCTCAAAAAACCTAAAAAAAAAAAAAAAAACTTAAAAATTCATATCAATGGAATGAAAGAATTAACGTAGTTTACAGAAACTGTACTGCTCAAAGCAATCTAGACACACAATGCAAACCCCATCAAAATATCAATGACAAATGTTACAGAACAACAACAGAAAAGCAATGCAAAAATTTACATCAAAGCACAAGATCCCAAATAGCCAAAATCATCTCAAGCAAAAAGGACAAACTAGAGATATCACATTGCCTGACTTCGAAATGTGCTACAGGGGTCAGGGATTTAGCTTAGTGGTTACAATACTTTTCTAGCAAGTGCAAGGTCATGAGCTTGACATCTGATACCAAAAAACAAAAAATAAAAACAAAACAAAAAATATACTACAAAGCTGTCCTAATCAAAGCACAATGATCTTAACAAGAAATAGTATAAGAACCAACACCTGAGACTGTATCAAACTAAAAAGCTTCTGCATAACCAAGGAAACACTGAACAAACTGAAGAGAAACTTACAATATGGGAAAAACATTTTGCTGCTATTCCTTAGAGAGAGGACTAATATTTATAATCAGAGTAGACCTTTACAAAGTTAGATCCCCCCAAGTAAAATACCCAGGCAAATAATCAGCAAATCAAATGAATAGACACTCCTCACAAAAAATGTAAATGGCCAATAAATTCATGAAAAATGCTTGTCATCACTGGCATTGGAGAAATGCAAATTAAAACCACACTGAGATTCATCTTACTACACAAAGAATGGGCATCATCAGAAACATTGTATAGTAACAAACAGGGGGAGGTTGTGGAGAAAAAGGAACCCTTCCACACTGTTGTGGGAATGTAAACTCTACAACCAGTATGGAAGGTCCTCAGAACACTAAAACCAAAACTTCCATTTGATCCAGATATCTTCCGGAAAGAGTTAAAGTCATCATATTACAGTGACCTATGAACACCTATCTTTGTAGCACTGTAATTCATAACAGGTAAATTTTGGAAGTGGGGTACATGTCCATCCGCAGATGAATGGATAAGGAAAATGGGGTATTTACATACAAAGGAGTATTACTCTGCCATAAAAAAAAATAAACTAGTCATTTGGAAATGGATGCACCTTGAGATCATAATTTTAACTGAAGTAAATCAGACACACAAACTTAAATTTGCATGGTTTCTCTTATATAAGAAACCTCCAAAAATAAAGAGCAAGAGAAGGCCAGAGATTTAGCTCAGTGGTTCTGGGGCCTACCTAGCAAGTGTGAGGTCCTAAGTTTGATCCCCAGTAACCATATACCACGATGTCAGGTGTTGTGGTTCTGGCCTATAATCCCAGCACTCAGGAAGCAGAGGCAGGAGGACTGCTGGGTTCGAGGCTAGCCTGGGCTATATAGTGAGTTCTGGGCCAGCCTGAACTGCAAGACCCTGTCTCAAAAACAAAATAAAACACAAAACAAAACACAGCAAGAGAGGTGGGATGTAGCTTAGTGGCACCGCACCTGCCTGCAAAGTGCAAGGTTCTGAGCGCGTGCGCGCGCACACACACACACACACACACACACACACACACACACACACACGAAGTAAAGGGAGTGGGAAGAGTAGACTATGAATAACAGAGAATAAAGATGTGCCATGTACATATGGGATGTATATGTCCATTCCTTCTCATAAGGAATGTGATCATCATGTACTAGAAACATACTAAGAAACAAACAAACAAACTGAAAGAAAAGATGTTCATGTTTTTAGCAGACTGACCCAGTATATCCCCAGACTGGAAATAATCTAAATATACATTAATAAATAAATAAATTTTATAGCGTATCCACACAGTGGAACACTATTGAGCAATAAATAGGAATAAAATGCAAATACACGGAACAATGAGGGTAACTCTTAAAAGCACTGTTGGCTACAGAGGCACAGGCCTTCAATCCCTGAAATCAGGGCTGTAGGCAGGGGGATCAAGCAGAGTTCAAGGTCACTTTGGTCTACACAGGGAGACATCATCTCAAAAAAAGAAAAAAATCCAGAAAAAGCTTAAAAGCATTATGTTGACTGAAAGAAGGCAGACAGATGAGTTTATTATTCCATTTATCGAAGCTCAAGGGCAATCAAAACTAAACTATAATCAGTGAAATCAAAGCATTGTTGCTGTCAGGGGAGTGGGGATTGACAGGAAAGGGATAGGAGGGAATTTTCCGGGGGCAGAAATGCTTTATATTTTGGTGGTCTGGTGGTGTATATCTTTTAAGACTCATAAAACTTACACTTAAAATCTATCTTTTTCTAAAATATATCGATCTAAAAAGTTAAAATTCAGCAAATCATTTGCAGAGTTTTTCCTCTATAAGGATAACTTTGCTCACTTTCTATATTGTACATTTCTAAGTCAGTAAACTTTTTTTAAGGTTTTTTTTTCTAGACAGGGTTTTTCTTTGCTCTTGAGTTCATTATGTAGCCTCAAACTCATTAGGGTGACCATCCTGACTCAGCCTCCTGAGTGTTGTGATTACAGGCATGTTCCATCATATCCTGAGTCTTTGAACTTTTTCAATAAGCATGGCTTAGTTATTAAAAAGAGCCACAGTATGACTGGAGATTTAGCTCAGTGGTTCTGGTGTCTGCCTGGCAGGCACAAGGTCCTAAGTTTGATCGCTGGTACTACATATTAAAATGCCGAGCATGGTAGCTCATGCCTATAATCCCAGCACTTGAGAGGGAGAGGCAAGAGAGTTGCTGTGAGTTGTAGGGTTGCCTGGACTACACAGTGAGTTCAGAGCCAGCCTGAACTACAAAACTAGACCCTGTCTCAAAAAAAGAGCCACGCTGAAGATCTAAAAATATAATTGAACAGAAGTATAATTTGCCCAAAGGGTGGAGAATAGTTAGATATTCTTCTAATATATTCTCCCATATGTTCAAATAAGTCCAAGTATTAAGGTATAAAATCAAACCATAAATTTTAAGTTGTCAAAAATAATAGAAAAATAGAAGTTAACATTTATCAGATTTATGAACACTTTCAAAGATTACAGCACTGTTGGAAACTATAAAAGAATAGATTTTTATTATATTAAAATGTAAAATGAACATGCACCAAACTAAATACTACAGGACAGTAGGTAAAAGACAACCTATGACAGATTTGGAGAGAAAGAATGAAAAGATGGGAGCCAAGAAAGAAAGGAATAAAGGAGGGAAAGAAGAAATGAAAGGGGACAAACAAAGAGGAGGAAAAGAAAGGAGAAGAAGGGCAAAGGGCAAGGAAAGATGGGAAAATCACAAATCAACAGGTGAACAGAAGTCAGCCTGAATGTTCAAATATAAATTATACCTATCAAATTGGCAATTATTATTGTGAAGTGATTGTATCCATGGTCTGAATTTAATTTTTTTTTTTTGTAACAGGATTTGAACTCAAGATCTTGCATTTGCGGAGCAGGTGCTGGAACCACTGAGCTAAATCCCCTGCCCACCCAAGTTTAAGTTACTTGTTAATTTTTGTAGGAGTACAAATCGTTCTCTTTATAGAAATGGATCTGGTCATGTGTATTGATAATACGTTTGTACTTTTAACTAGAAATACGACTTTTGAAATTCACCTATAAGTTATTTATAACAGGCATAATAGTAACAATAGCCTAAGTGCCAACAGTATAGAACGAATTCATTAAATTACGGTATACCTGCTAGATGGATGATTATTGAATCAGTAAAAGGTGTTTACGGTGAGTTTTTAATGACATTTAAAGAAATCTTAAGTGTGTTTTTAAATGCTTGTAATAAATGACGGATAGCAAGGCGGAACCCAGTTAGGCTCCAAAACAGAAATTTCCCGACGGTGAAAAACTGTCTCTAAGCACACTGCATTTTCCCCTCCTTCCCTGATTTTAAACACCTCCCCCCGCGGCGCACGCTCACGTGTGTGTGTTATTCAAGATCTGTTCGGGAAAACAAGAACCGCTCTCTGTGTTCCGGACCTGCAGGGCTTCGAGGGGCGATCAGGGCTCACAGGACTGTTGGGGGAGCAAGCTTCGGGCAGCTGCAGCGCAGGGAGACGCGGTGGCACCGAAAGGCATCAGGTTGCAGCCGGTGGCTCGGAAGAGCTCTGGCAGAAGCCTCGTGAGCCTCGCATCTGTTCAGGGCTGGCTGTCTCTGCCTCCCGGGAAGAATAGATTGGCCTTCCCTTCTGCCTTCTAAACTTCCAAATTCTGACTGAGAGGGGCATTGTGGGAAATGTAGTTCCTACTGCTGGCCGCTGCAGGAGAAAGGTGGGGCCAACGTGATGGGTGTGCCTGGGAGCCACCCCTTCCCTACTGTCAGCCAAGCAAGCTTTCAGGTGGTCACCGGTTGGGTAGAAAATAGTGTGGTTTATAGATAACAGGAACTGTCTTACATATTTTATTAAAATCCGTCCCCCCCTTTTTTTTAGATGGACGGCATTCCCAGTTTACTTTATTACGTTGACAAAACGAGACACAAACAAGTTATGCAATTTAAAATCAGTTATGTGGTTGGTTAGAAATTTAGAAAGTCGGGGCCGGGAATTTAGCTCAGTGGTTCCGGCGCCTCTCTTACAAGCTCAAGGGCCCGAGTTCGATTCCCCGGTAACTACATACAATACTGGTCATGGAGACTCACGTCCAGCAGCAACCAGTACCAATACCATAGTGCCGGGCGTGGTGGCTCACGCCTGGAATCCCAGCACTCAGGAGGCAGAGGCAGGAGGATTGCTGTGATGTGAGTTGGAGGCTGAGCTCAGGGCCAGCCTGAACCACAAAGCAAGACCCTGACTCAAAAAAAAAAAAAAAAAAAGCAAAAATTCAGAAAATCACAACATGCAGATAGTGTTCACTTGAAACTATCATAAAACTATCATAACTGGTAGGAGCATTCGCTGCTACAGCCACCACAGAAAACAGTGCCTTGGACAGTTAAATGTGGACACATCACAGAGACCAGCAGAGCTACTGTGAGGTTCTACTTGTGAAGATGAATCCAGGAAAATAGTCAACACTTGTTCACATGAAACCTGTGCACTTATGTGTACAGCAGCTTTATTCACAATAGTTGAAATACAAACAACCCAAATATTCACTGACTGAGGAACACTGTAGAATAGAATTTTATTTGTCTGTGGCAAGAAATGAAGATACATGTACAAATGTGGATGACCCTTGAAAACATTATGTTCAGTGACACAGGGTCACACACCCTGTGACTTCGTTTATAAGAAGTCTCCAGGGCTGGGAGTTTAGCTCAGTGGTCCTAGCACCTGCCTTGCAAGCAACAAGGTCCTGAGTTCCATCCCTGATAACCACATACAACAACGCTGGGCATGGAGACCCATATCCACAGCAATCAGTACCACACACCACAGTGCTGGGTGTGGTGGTTCACACCTGTAATCCCAGGACTAGGGAGGCAGAGGCAGGAGGATTGCTGTGAGTTTGAGACTGGCCTGGGCTACATAGTGAGTTCAGGGCCAGCCTGAACTACAAAACGAGACTCTTTGTCTCAAAAAAAAAAGTCTCCAGAATAGACAGGCAGCAAGTATATTAACAGTTGCCGAAAGCTGGGGAAGGCATCTATAAGGAAGCGGTAGCTGGTGGGTTTTCTTGGGGTGGGAGCATGAAATTAAACAGTGAGGATGTTTCTACAACGCTGAATATAATAATAGCCATTGAAAAATTTTAACTTTTGGAAAATATACCTTACAAGAAACATTTTAGTCTTTTAAAATGCACAATTCAGTGGTATTAAGTACTTTCCCTTAACCATGGTGATTATCCGTCCTGCAGAATGAGTTCGTTTTCCCAATCTGAACCTCCAAACCCATTCAACAATAACTATATCCACTCCTCCTACCAGGACTTAGCAACCGCATTCTACTTGCTACTTCTATGGGTTTAACATTCTAGGACTTCAGATCAGTGGAATGCCATAGTATTTGTCCTTTGGTGACTGGCTTCTTTCTCTTACCACAATGTCTTCATTATTCATAAGATGTCCTTCCTTCTAGAGTGAATACATTCCGCTGCACGCATGTACCACACTCCCTTTCTCTGTTCATACATTGGGGAACGGGGGTTACTTCCACCTTTTGGTAACTGTGAATAACGCGGCTACGAACATGGATGTACAAATACCATTCCATTCTCTATCTTCAGCTCTTCTGGCTCAGTACCAAAAAGTGGAAGTGCTAGATCCTATGGTAATTTGATTTTTAAGCTTTTGAGGAACTGCCGTTCTATTTATAGCAGCTATATAAATTTACCGCCTCACCAGCAGGGGTCAGTGTTCCAATTTCTCTGCTTCTTCCTCACACACTTATTTCCTGTGGTAGTTAGTTGTCTTTAGAATGAACAAACATCCTAGTGAAATGGTATCTAAAGATGCTTTGGATTTGCGCTTTGGATTTGCATTGTCAATTTTGTGCATATATATATATATACATATATATTTTTAATTTTATTTTTTTTCTTTTTTGAGACAGGGTCTTGCTTTGTAGTTCAGGCTGGCCCTGAACTCAGCCTCAAACTCACATCACAGCAATCCTCCTGCCTCTGCCTCCAGAGTGCTAGGATTACAGGCGTGAGCCACCACGCCCGGCACTGTGGTATGTGGTACTGATTGCTGCTGGGTGTGAGTCTCCATGACCAGTATTGTATGTAGTTACCGGGGAATCGAACTCGGGCCCTTGCGCTTGAATGACAGGCACTAGAACCACTGAGCTAACTCCCCGGCCCTCAATTGGGTATTTTTAAAGGACAGATATTATATGTGAAACATATCTCAATTTTAAAAAATTCTATTTACTGAGAAACTTTGGTAGCACGAAGCCCTCCGCATAGTATCCAGATCTTGGGTCTAAATATCTTTCTTTATAAAGAGGGCCAATTTAGGGCAGGAAAACTACAAAGTGAGCATGGGAAATTTCACTGTGTCAGAAAGTAAGGAAGTGTTTAAAGAGCGGCAGGGTAGGATGAAAAGGACATTGACCAAGTTCGGGATAAATTTGAACATCACAGTGAATAATGACTGTAATTATTTGTAAAATATCGCAATCCAAAAATTCATGTAATAAAAAGAGAAAAGGAAAGAGGTAAATCTATAGAGAAGAGTGCTAGTTCATAGATGTGAAAGGAACTATAAGATTTAAAAATCACTGTTTTAGAGCTCCTAATGAAATGCTTTGTTCAAGCAAAGATTGGCAATAGATGTAATGGCTATTAGGTGCAGAATTACTAGGAAAAAATATTCACATGATGAATCCTATCAGTTATTTAATAGTTGCAAATGGAAACATATACCTTAAGAAAGAAGCAATCTGGAGATAACCACTTTTAAAAAGTCATTAAACTCAGAATCATGAATTGCAGAAGAGCTTCGTATTTAATGTTCTCCAACACAGTGCAGTGCAAAGTCCACAACATCACCTGTGAAGCAGTATTACTAAAATGTGTGGCCTTGGGGCAGGAGATTTAGTTTAGTGGCACTGCACCCACCTTGCAAGTACAAGGTCCTGGGTTCGATCCCTACTACCACCCAACAACAACAAAGGGTGGTCTGAGAGTAAAGTAAGCAAGTTTCCCTGGGCCCGAGCTCCTTTTCCCAGGTATTCAGGAGATAATGGAACACATTCAAAGACACCAGGAAGACATTTAGGTGATTGACCTAGAACCTTTGAAAAGTCAATGTCATCAAAACAAAGAGGAGAAACAGCAAGGCTACTGCTGTAGACAAAAAGACCCTGGAGAGCCCCAATTAAACAACAGAAACAACGGAACACATCTGTTCGCTAAGGGCTCCTGCAGGCTGCACTTAGATTTCATAAATGAAGGCTGAAAGGATTCAGGCCCAATCATTTGTCAAGCGTTAGTGATCATCAAAAAATATTTATTATTAAAACTTTTTAATGAATGGAAATTTTTATTGCAGTTATTTTGTATTTTCTCTCCTATGGGAAAAGATCATAGTCACATAAATGCTGTCCTTGAAAGTCAACAATATAGTTTCAAGATATTTGTATGATTTTATTTTTTTTTAATTTTTTATTTTTTTAGGTTTTTTGAGACAGGGTCTCGATTTGTGGTTCAGGCTGGCCCTCAGCTCAGCCTCCAACTCACATCACAATCCTCCTGCCTCTGCCTCCCGAGTGCTGGGATTACAGGCGTGAGCCACCACGCCCTGCACTGTGGTATGTGGTACTGGTTGCTGCTGGGTGTGGATCTCCACATCCAGTATTGTTATGTGGTTACTGGGGAATCGAACCCGGGTCCTTGCGCTTGCAAGACAGGCGCCGGAACCACTGAGCTAACTCCCCGGCCCTTGTATGATTTTATTCAGCCTAGGAAGACACCAGAGATGTATGGAAAATTTTTCATTTCATTGGGCATTCAAAACTTCCCTACTTGTGGG
>PVIR01006356.1:55395-66655 GCA_004026965.1 Petromus typicus
AAAACTTCCCTACTTGTTAATGTTATTAACTGCAGTATAGGCAGCTCCAGAATATAATATTTCTAGACAAAGTGAAGATTTTAAAAACCACCATCCACCAGAAATATGTGAGCTATCAACCTAAACCTGTATTTAATCTTATATGTGCCAGTCTAGAAGTTATGTTAAAAACATAATGCAAAATTAATTTTAATAATGCATTTCATTTATTCCAATGTATCCAAAAATTATCACTTATGTAATCAATATAAAAATGATTAAGGAGGGCCAAGGATTTAGCTCAGTGGTTCCGGTGCCTGCCTTGCAAGTGCAAGGACCCGGGTTTGATCCCTGGTAACCACATAGAACAATGCTGGGTGTGGAGACTCACACCCACCAGCAATCAGAATCAGATACCACAGTGCCAAGTGGGCATGGCTCATACCTGTAATCCCAGCACTTTGGGAGGAAGATGCAGGAGGATTGCTGTCTGTTCAAGGCTGAGCTCAGGGCCAGCCTGAATGACAAAAGCAAGACCCTATCTCAAAAAAAAAAAAAAAAAAAGATTAAGGAAACATTGTGCATTCTTTTATTGTACTAAGGCTTTGAGATCTGCCCTGTGCTTTCCACTATCAGAAGATCTCCATTTGGATGAGTGTGGCTCAGCTGCTCCATCAGGGCTTACAGTATGGAAGACTAAAGATGCTGGAGGAAAAGCATCATTGGGATCTTTGCAAATGTGAGATCTCCCAGGATGGACATTTGATTCTCATTTGTTCTGGGATGAAAAAATAAGATGAAATTTTCTGACTAGTGATCAATATTTGTGTTATTAAGTTGCCCAGGCTGGGCTCAAACTTGAGATCTTCCTGTTTCAACCTCAAAGAATGCTGGGATCACACCACACTCAAGTGCATTTTCTCTTTCAGGTTTCCTATACTTAAACCATTCACCAGCCCTCTCCGTGGTGCCTGGGTTGGTAGAGAAGACTCTCTGGTCACCACTCCTGAAGCTGTTCCCCCAGCCTTGGTCCTTCCCTGATACACATGCCTCCATCTGTAGGTGCAGCTTCAGCCACCTCATTATGTCCCAGCTCTCCAGGATGGAAAGTGCTACTTCCTGGCAGAAGCTGGTCTTTGCGCTTTCAGTGCCATCTGTGTACATTTCTGCAGCAACCCAGTGTCACCCCTGGCTCTGTTCTGCTAGGACATTCTTCTTTCTGGGGCCTTTCCTACAGGTGTAAATGCATTCCTTTTCAGGGGCCTCTGCTGTCCTTGCTGTTGCCTCCTTCTACCCACGCTGGACCACTTGTCCTTCACCGCTGTCCACTGTTGCTATTGTTCCTTGCGTGTCTTATCTCTCTTGGGAGACGGCAGGGCCAGCTGGCTGCTTCCACAGACCCACACCCTGTTCTCTCTTCTGTACCAGTGGTGCTGAGCTCACTGCAGGTCGGCAGATGGACTGCAAATTTAGCCAGCATCCTTCTTCCTGTCCTGTGTCCAAGCCAGGGGCAAAGTCTCTGCAGCTCCTCCTGCTGGCAGCCTTGAACCTGAGCTACTGGTGGGTTGGCTCCACCTCTAAGAAAATGTGAGTTATAAGCCTTGCTTGGCTCTAAGTCCCAGAGACCAGCATGGACACAGTGTAAGGGAGGGAGGTCTGGCGTCTGCACCCTTCCCCCAGTCCAGCCCTCCCAGGAACCCACCAGGGTACCAGGCACATCCACTTCATCTATTGGCCCAGTTTCTTCATCTGGGAAGAAGCAGCAACCAGGATGACCCTAACGACTCTTCTAGCTCATTATCATTTCATGCTCAACGAAACTAATAACATGTATGCGCTGTATACATCTCTTCTCACCAAACTACATGACTGAAGTCCCTCAACAGCCTTGTGGGGAGCTGAGGTGTAATTCCAGCATCACATTCACATATTTTTAGCAATCACTAACCAAACACCTTTTTAAGTGCTCTACTACAGAGCTACATCTTTACCCATCACTAACCAAATGCCATGCCATTTTTGCAAATTGTTAGCCAAAAAAAAAAAAAAAGTGAATACTACTTGCCAAGTACCTGTCACATTTAATTCTCACAGTGATTCTATCAGACGGCTATTACTGCTCTTATTTTGTGAGAAGTGAGCCCAAACAGCAGAAAGAAGTGTCAGTTCTAGGTCACAGCGTTAGAGAACGGGAAGTGCAGCTGGGATTTCGACCCTGGGCCTACCAGAGTCCACTCCACCCCAACCTGTCTGAGACCCTGGGGATGACAGAGAAGGGGACACAGAAGCGAATTTAATTGTTTGCACATTTGCTAATGTGAAGAGAGCCCGATGGAATGCTTGTACAGCTGGCCTGTTTTTACACTTTAATTCCCTTCCACATCCACAACCAGAGCCTTCTTTTTTTCTGAGACAGGGTCTCGCTTTGTGGTTCAGGCTGGCCCTGAGCTCAGCCTCCAACTCACATCACAGCAATCCTCCTGCCTCTGCCTCCTGAGTGCTGGGATTCCAGGCGTGAGCCACCACGCCTGGCACTGTGGTTTGTGGTACTGATTGCTGCTGGGTGTGAGTCTCCACACCCAGTATTGTATGTGGTTATCAGGGGGATCGAACCCAGGTCCTGCGCTTGCAAGACAGGCACTGAAACCAGTGAGCTAAATCCCCGGCCCAACCAGAGCCTTCTTCTGACTTGTGTTTCTCAGGCCAGTCCTCCCAGTTGGGGCCTGACATAGTCAAGGGGACAAAGGTCACATGATCATGGTTACATTAGGAATGGTGTATGCCAGTGAGGCCACTGCTGTACTCATGAAGTGCAGGGAGGAGTACAGGAAAGCTTCTGGTGTTTCACTGGGCACCAGCGTGGATGGTGCATTGTTAATGTGAATTAATATTCTTCTAATTTTCAAGTAAATAAAATGCAAAGGTCATATCGATGTTTTTGTTTTCTACTACTAGAAATTGAACCCAGGCCCTCGGTGACTAAACCACATACTCAATCCTTTATAATTTTTCATCTTGAGACAGGGTCTGGTTAAATCACTAAGTTTTCCAGGCTGAGCTCAAACATGTGATCCTCCTGCCTCACCCTCCCATAGTGCTGGGATGATGGGTGTGCACTACTGACCCAACTTGCTTTGTATATTTAATTTTACTTATTTATTTATTTTTATTGAGACAGGGTCTCACTTCATAGTTCAGGCTGGCCCAGAGCTCACTATGTAGCCCAGCTAGCCTTGAACTCACAACAATCCTCCTGCCTCTGCTTCCTGAGTGCTGGGATTACAGGTGTGAGCCACCACACCCAGTATTTGGTATGTGGTACTGGGGATCAAACTCAGGACCTTGCGCTTGCCAGGCAGATGCTGGAACCACTGAGCTAAAACCTCCACCTGCTTTGTATTTTTTTAAAAAGGTCACATTCATTTCATATAAATATTGAAATATATTCCAATCTTTGTAACTCTGGCTTGACATTTCTATATTTTATGACAAAGGCTTGATGAAAGGAAGAAATGGGCTGTGTATGAAGGGAGACACAGTTTCTCCTCATTTCTGGGCCATCCAAGGAGCAGAGAACCCTGCAGTGATGGCTGGTTTTGTGTTCACTCCTCAGAGGCAGGAACAAACTGGACCTAATTTCTTCTTCCCCAACACAATCCATTACTCCAGAGCAGTGGTGGCAAATCCACAGAATGCGTGTTGTTTTTCTTTTAAGACAAAAGATGTTTATGTATGAGTTGTTCTCTCTAGACTAAATCCTTAGTATTCAAATTTAATTGCAATGTTGGCACTTTGTGATACATACCTGGGTTTTGGGTTGCAGTTTGGGAACACAATCTCTAACAGGTTCGCCATCTCTGCACAGGGGAAGCTGTGTGTGTCCCAGTCCTGTCCCCAACTCAAAATGACAGTGTGCCTCTGGATTCACCGTGAAAATAAAACCAGAAAGACTCAAAGGGACACTGTGAGGACCCAACGTCCCGGAGCAGAGAGAGGTCACTCGGCTGTGTGCCACGTTCCCGGGAACATCTGTGAGGTCGGCAGCAGCCTGAAACCTGCAGCAGCTTATCAGGCTGGGCAGATGAAAACTGCAGGTCAGAGCTACCTATGCAGCTGGAATGGGAGGGGTCAGTGTCCTTGAAAAAGCGAATCAAATGTGAAAAGAAATGAGCCTGAATTTTTTCCTTTGATCCTGGAGACAGAGCCCAGTAGAATACTTGATTGGTGAGCTATGCACCCAGCCTCAATATTTTTAAATTTTTGAGACTGAGTCCTTCTATGTTGCTCAGGTAGGATTCTAACTTGAAATCCTTCTGTCTCAGCCTCCCTAAATTATGCTAGGATTGGCCAGGCGTGATGGTACACACTGGGAATCCCAGAACTTGGGAAGGTGAGGTGGAAGGATCACCATGAATTCAAGGCCAACCTGGGTTACATAGTGAGTTGATGCCAACATGAACCACCTGATTCAAAAAACAAAAAAGCAAACAAAAAGACATTAAAAACTGAATTTCAGGCCAGGGATTTAGCTCAGTAGTTCTGGTGTCTGCCTGGCAAGTACTAGGTCCTGAGTTTGATTTCAGTACCCACATACCACAATGCCAGGCATGGTGACTCATGTCTGTAATCTTAGCACTGGAGAGGCAGAAGCAGGAGGATCGCTGTGAGTTCCAGGCTCACCTGGGCTACATAGTGAGTTCAGGGCTAATCTGAACTACAAAATAAGTGAGACCCTTTCTCAAAAAAAAAAAAATTGAATTTCAGACTGAGACACGATGATATATCCTATAATCCCAGCATAATTTTGTTTTTTATTTGTTTTGTGCTGTGATCCTCCTCCTTCAGACTCCTGAGTGCTGGGATTACAGGTGTGCACCGATACACTCAGCTAATTTTTATTCTCTTAAGATATTTACTGACACTGTATTTTCTACTATATTTTCTATCTATATGCATTTCTACGTCTATCAATATAAATTGAGATCTATAACTAGGAGTAGTAACTCATGCCTGTAATCTCAGCACTCTGGAGGCTGAGGCAGGAGAATCACCACCTTATTAGGCTCATAAGATTCCAAGGAAATGAACAGAAAATTTTAAGAGGCTAACAAAATTTTGACAATCTCATATAGACATATGTTGGAATTCAGATTTCCACTCTGCTAAAACCCAGACATTCACTTGAGATCCATGAACAGGTTACATTCTGGGCCAGCTGGACCTAGAATGGGTCAACTAGACAGGATAATCTGTTCCATCCCTCATCAGACAGGTGGAAGAGACCCTTGGATAGGAGGGGATCCAGGGTGTGAAGTCACGGGCAAAACATTAGAAGGTGCACACAGGAAGCCACCCAGTGAGGGCTAGAGGTCACACCTGGCCAGGGAGGGGGCAGAGAACCAGAGTGAGGTAAGAAGCGGTCACACCGGGGGGGGGGCCACCCTGGGGATGTGGAACCTAAATAGGTCAAGAGGGACATCTTTCCAGGAAAGGGACAAGCTGCTGGGAATCAGAGAGAAGGGGAAGGAGAACATTCATGGGAGGGGCCAGCCTGTCAGGTACTAGAGCCTCAGGGAGATGGAGGTGGTCAGGGAGAACAGAAGCCTGAAGGTGAGTTTTGCCTGTGGGAGGGGTAGGTGGTAGGGATGCAAAAATTGGTTCCAGACCAAATAATTAAGCTTGGAAACAGGATCGGAATTGGGTTTTTCATTGTCAGAGAAGGGGAGATACAAATAGGGTTTGGGAGAAAAGCAGAATGAACTCTGGGGTGTAGAGCTGGAATTTAAGGTATTCATATGCTCTCACAGATCTCAATTTATTTATTTGCTTTTGTTTGCCTTTTGAGATAGGGTCTATGTAGACCTTGAACTTGTGGTGATTCTCCTGCCTCAGCCTCTAGAGTACTGGGATTACAGGCATGTGCCACTACCTCATTATAGATCTCAATTTATATTGATAGAGGTAGAAACACATATATGTAGAAAAATACATGGTGTTCATATATGCATATATGTGCATTACAAAATACTGTTTACACACATGTATGTACATTTTCTTGCTTTGTCTACTGAATGGGTTGAAGAACGGTTGTCTCTAGGGAAGCCTTAAATATCTCATTGTATACAAATGCCAGAAAGTGCTCAAGAAATGATGGAATTTGTCAAAAAGACACAGAAGCCAACTAGAAGGGGCTCCCACTAGCCAAATCAGGGACAATTAGAGCATTAAAGTACATAATGATAGTCATGGATTATGACCACGAATTAGATGGAAAATCCTAAATTCATACCGACATAAATGTGAACCAAAGGGGAAGTTTGATGAGTAACTAGATATTTACTTTGCAAAACTCTTTTTGAGATATCTCACTAAATCACTGAATTGCTCAAGATGAGCTGAGATTTGTGATCCTCCTGCCTCATGCTCCAAGAGTATTGGGATTACAGATGTGTGCCATCATGCCTACCTTGCTCTTCTGAATTTTTTTTTAAAAATTATCTCTTTGTTCATGTTGGACTTAACTTTCTTTTCCTTTTCTGGTTTCCTAATGTAACACCTTGGATTACTGATTTGAGACTATTTCTTTTTTATAACAATTTGGTACTGGGCTGAGATTTAGCTCAGCAGCCCTGCACCTACCTGGTAAGTGCAAGGTCCTAAGTTCGGTCCCTGGTACCCAAAAAAAAAAAAAAAAATTAAAAAAAAATAAATAAATCCAACAATTTAGTGCTATAAATTTTTCTCTCACCACTGCTTAAACTGCCCTCTACACATTTTAATGTGTTCTATTTTCATGTTTAATGTATCTTTAAAATTTCTCTTTGTTCTATGGATTATTTTAAACTATATTGTTTACTCTCTAGGTATTCCAAAATTTTTCTGTAAACATTTTACCTACTCTCTCTTTCAATCTATCATTTTATTTTTTATTTCTAGTTTGATTCCATTACAATTAGCAAGTATATATTCTGTGTGATTTTAATTTTAAAGAGTTATTGGAAGGACCAAGGATTTAGCACAGTGGTTCTGGTGCCTGCCTCACAAGCAAATGTTTTAGTTTGATCCCTGGTATCAAAAAAAAAAGATTTATTGAAATTTGCTTTATGACCAAGAACATAGTCTCTCTTGGTGGATGCACCATAAATTTGAAATTATCACATTCTGTTGCTGTAACTGGGAAGTTGTATAAATATCAACTAGATTATTGTTGGTTGATAGTTGTCAATGTTGATTGATGATGTTTTTGTGTTCTGGTTGATTTTTTTCTGTTCAGTGGTTCTCTCGATTGTTAAGAGAGGGACATTGATGTATTCAACAGTAATCATAAATTTGTTCTCTTATCCTTTAGTTTGATCAATTTTTGCTTTATATATTTTGAAGATCCATTATTTTACACAGTAACATTTAAAATCATTTTCTTGGTGCAGAGACGCCTTTATCATTTTGTAATGCCTCTCCTTTCCCTGGGTAAATTCTTTGCTGTAAAATCTACTTATCTAATATGAATATTGCTACTCTTGAATTATTTTGATTAATATTTGTGTGGTATATCTTTTCCATTCTTTAAGCTACCTATATCATTGTTTTTTTATAGATAGCATATAACTAGTTCATGATTTTTCCATTTTGTTAATTTTTTCCTTTTAATTGATGTGGCTACCTCATTTGCATTCAATGAAATTACTGATGCTAGAGCTCAAAATTGTTGTTTTAATAGCTTGTATTCTGTTTGCTTCTTCTGATGTCTTATTCTTAAATGTTTCTGTCTTTCTGTTGCTTGAATATGTTTTAAAATTCTATTGGCCTTGTCTTTAGTGTTTTTAAAAATATCTCTTGCACAGGTTTTTCAGTGGTTTGTCTAGGTATTATAATATACCTGAATCACTTAACCTTGCTCACTGAAGTCTACATTTTACCACTCTCGAATGAAGTGTAGAAACCATTTTTATTTGAAAACAACTTAAATTTTTAGATAAATGACTTCAGTATATAAATTTGATTTTGTTTTTATTCAGAATATAAAAATTTCCCTCAATAAACTTCCATATGAAGGATACTATTATAAGGTGGAAAGAAAAATATATTCTGCACACAAATGTGTAGCTTTGGTGCGTGGCACTGAAAATAAATGGTGTGGGCCAGAGATTTAGCTCAGTGGTTCTAGTGCCTACCTTGTAAGTGCAAGGGCCCAGGTTTGACCCCAGTAACTACATATAGCAATGCTGGGTGTGGAGACTCACGCCCACTAGCAATCAGTACCACATACCACAGAACTGGGTATGGTGGCTCACGCCTATAATCCCAGCACTTGGGAGGCAGAAGCAGGAGGATTGTTATGAGTTCAAGGCTGAGCTCAGGGCCAGCCTGAACTACAAAAACTGAGACCTTGTCTCAAAAATAAAAAAAAAGTAACCTGAAACTTTGGCAGCTTTAAAAAAGGACTATATGAGCACTAGTCTAACTAAAATGTACAGGATCTGTTATACTGAGCATTAAAAAATGGTTTCTTATTTTTTCTTCACTTTTACCTCTCTGATACTTTTAAAGACTATATGACACTCTGTATAATGTCAGTCAACTTGGACATCTCTGATAATTCCTTGTGATTGGATTCAGATTATTTACTTAGAATTTCTGCTTTAAAAAAAAAATCCATCTCATTATTGAGGTTTCCTGACTGTTTGTCCACCTTTTTCTAAAAAATGTTCACTATTTTTATACATGCTTTAAGGGCCCTCTAATTCTCCCATCTGAGTCATTATAAGTTTGCTTCTCTGACCTATTAAAAGTCACATATTTTAGTTTCAGTAATTTTTTTTCACTGTATATAAACTGAATAATATATTGTAGACATTCTGGACTATGTTATCTTCTTCTAAAGAGTATAGTATTTCATTATAGCAGCAGTTAAACTACTGGCAGATAACTCAATCTCGGGATATAATTTTGGCTTTTGTTAGGGTGGGCTCTTTTGTCAACAATGTGGTCCTTTTGACATGTCAAAAATAAGGCCAGTGTATCTGTGATATTCTGCTAGTTTTGGTTGGGCTTTGCTATGGTTTAGATCTGAATTGTCTCCCCCAAGTCTTCTGGGTATGGAAGGTGAAAGGAAAATTGGGACGCTGTGCTCATCAGTGGATAAATCCCTGGAGGAGTTCAGGGCTCATTGTGCTGTAAGGAGTTGGGGCCTGGCTGGAGGTGGTCATGGAGTGTGGCCTGGGAGGATGGATTCTTGTGCTCAGCTCCTCTCTGGTCTCTGGTTTCTAGCTGCCACAGCTGACTCAGAGTTAAATACCAAACTTTCTCTCCAGAGTTCTAGATAATTGCTAACATCTCAGTCTGTTAGCCTCTTTTTCTGGCTTCCTTAGTCTTGACCTGTGCGATTCAGGAATCAGCCAGTGACTTGAGGGATATTTCTACGAACATTTTGAATCTCCCTTTTTGATGTCTTCCTTCTTTCTAGCCTCCCCCACCTCACCGCACCCTCCATTTCTAATGCATCTGGATCAGTTCAAAACTCTGACTTCTGTTTCAGTGGCCCAGTGAAGATGCTTCTCTTTATGTCAGCTTGACTTCCCAGGCACTGCAGTGAACCAAGGTGTGCACTGGGTAGAAGCTGACTAAATGCGAGTCACACTCGGTGGGCTTCCCTTCTTTCTGGTTAATGTCCACTCTTGTCGCCCACTCCCAGTGGCTCTCCAGTACTTTCACACAGTTGGTTAATATTTTGTCCAGAATTTACCATTGTTATTACCAGAGGAGTTACTCTAATGAATATTACTCCTCTTTTACATGAACTAGAACTGGAAAAATAGGTTTTGATTAAAACCACATAGAAGTAGCAAGGTGTGTTACTCACATCTTTAATCCTAGCCCTTGGAAGGCTGAAGCAGGAGGATCTCCTCTTGTGCAAGGCCAGCCTAGGCTACATAGTGAGATCCAGTCTCAGCCCCTCTCAAATATATCTAATAATAAATATAAAAGACTATGAAGTAAATCAAATAAGCAGTATTAACACTTATGTGTTAATTAATTTATTCTCATGTAGTACTTTAGGTATTTGTAATGTTTAACAAAATTTTGTCTATTGGATTTGCAATCTACTTTATGATATATAAACTAATATTGGATTAAACTTGCAACTTAATGTTTACATCATATTCTATAAAGAAGAGAGGAATAATTAAAGGTATTTAAGATACATTTATATTTAACTTAATAAATTTACAAGTGTTAAATACTCTGGCAGAGTCTTTTTGTTAATGAAATAATTGAAATACTTAAAGAAATTTACTATATTAAATTTCAAAGTTCATCCTGAAATGATTAAGGTATTTAATTAAATTTATAAGAGGGACCAAAAGTAACCCAAGCTCCTTATAAATGATTATTACATTTCTTTAGATTTATAAGAAGGGTAAGAAAATGATTAATATTTTAAACTGGACCAAGACTTCACATTTGTAACTTTAGTAAACTGAACAATTAATTTTAAACAAACACTTTATATGAGTATTTATTGACAAAGATAAATGCAGAGGCTTAAAGCATATAAAACTCAGTTAATGCGCTAGGGATTTAGCTCAGTGGTTCCAGCACCTCTCTTGAAAGCGCAAGGACCCAGGTTCCATCCTCGGTTAACCACATACCATACTGGGTGTGGAGACTCACGCCCAGCAGCAATCATCACCACATACCACAGTGCTGGGCGTGGTGGCTCATGCCTGTAATCCCAACACTCGGAAGGCAGAGGCAGGAGGATTGCTGTGATGTGAGTTTGAGGCTGAGCTCAGGGCCAGCCTGAACTACAAAGCAAGACCCTGTCTCAAAACCCCCCCCAAAAAAAAACCAAAAGAAAAAACTCAGTTAAAATTGCTTCAGATCAATTTATTATGTAACCCTCATTCTGTATCTGTTAAATGGGAATAGTGTTATCTTCCTGAAAACATATATTTAAATAATTAACAACTCTAATGATAGTGATAATAGTAGTTTAAAGAGAGTTTTAGAATAATATGCAAGGTTGGGTCATATTATTCAGTGTTTGGGGGAATTTAGAAAAATGAGAGAGGAAAAATATTTTCCAGAAACCTATAAAGGTGATTTTAATTTTTTCCATAGTTATCTATTATTTCTAATTTTTCAGTAATGTACCTTTTATTTTATGATATCAATATGTGTGCACTTATTATACAAATTTTAGTTGTGATTGTTTTGTGGAGTGGGATTGTGAATAATTATTATTGTTTCTTGGGCTGAGGATTTAGCTCAGTGGTTCTGG
>PVIR01006357.1:0-66304 GCA_004026965.1 Petromus typicus
TTCTCTGGTATGAGAAAATGAAGATGTAAATGAGTCCTAGCATTGTATGTTATATATTGTGAAACAGAAAATGCTCAATGTAAAATAAGGTGAAAGGGGACAATGTGGAGATTGTAACAAAAAAGTAAGGAAACAAATTTTATATATATGGGGGGGTGGTAGGGTGGGTGGGGCTATGGGAAAAAATGAGAATTAAGTTTTGTCTTATACTGGTACAAATCCCCATTATGGAGTGCAATCATGATGTGTATATTTAATGTACCAATAAAGATAATTAAAAAAATATAAATAAATAAATAAAAAGAAAGAAAGTGATGCCAGCAATGGGCACCACTTAGACATGGGGCATGGGAACCTTTCTCTGATCCTCACAGGTCCTCATTCTCTACACTCCAGCTGGAAGTGAAAGAACTGAAGGAGGACATAAGGTAACAGAACTGGGTCCTTGAAGCACTTTGTAGGTGCTGTTTGCCAAAGACTCACCTTGGACTAGTCTTTAAGGAAAAACTAAACTTGGAGCCAGCTGTGGTGGCTCATCCTATAATCCCAGCACTCTGAGAAGTTAAACCAGAAGGACTGTGAGTTCAAACCTAACCCAGAGAATTTCATGACCTAGCCAAGTGACTCTGTCTTCAAATGAAAAATAAAACAGAGCTGGGAATATAGCTCAGTAAAAACTCTAACTCTAAACTCTAGTACAGAAAACTAAAATAGACAAAAAAACCTTTGGGTACATCCATGCAATGCAGTGTTCACTGTGCCGTGCAGTCTCCTCCAGGCCTGCAGCTCCCTCTCACTAACTCATAGAAGACACTTTCCTTGAGTTCTTTGCTTCCTCGCTCTTCAGATTTTCTCCCTAATATTTTCCCAGTAATGATGCTTTGAAGTCACTTGTCAGCCCAACAAAACCAACTCTTGGTTTTCTTCTGTTAGAGGTGACTGCTAAGAGCCGAGTTCAGGAGCAAAAGGACCCGGCGGAGGTAGGTGGGAATGAAGGACCTTTTCCTCTGTTCTCTCTCATACTGCCTCATCTTCCATTCTTCAAGATCACCTGAACCACGCGCCGAGTTCTGCCGGCCAGTGCGGTGCTGAGGTCAGAGGAAAGGCAATTTTGTCTTCTTCTGGAAAGGACAGAGCAGGAGCTTGCTATGAAAGGGCCATGAACACACTGAGGAAACTAAATCTTACTGTGTTCATAAAAACATGGTAGCTGACCCAGTCTTAACAGGCCTAACTTGCAGTTTGCTCGTCTCTCCATGTCTGTTTCTTCTCCGACCCCCTCGCTGATGTTCCCTGAGGTGTGTCAGTAAATAATGAGTTAGCATTTCCCTTCCTCCAAAGGAAACCAGCTACCTCACAAATGCTAGCAGGTGCTTCTGTGTAATAGCTACGGAATTTAGCTCATGGCAGTATTCTAGTTCTGTTTCATTAGTAGGAAACTTGCTTGAAAAACAACCTCATAACTGCTTTTCTCCTATATTCCTGATGCATTCAGGATGCAAAACAGGCTAAGCCCATCCCCGCATGTGAATGTATGTGTGAGGGAGTTCTTGCCTCTCTCACCTCAGAGGTTCCAACTGCCACCTGGAAACTGCATCTTGGGGACCGGACGTGGGCTGCTGGGGAAAGATCAGACCCAAAAGGTGATGCGAACCGTGAAGGAGGAAGTGCACAGAGGGCAGTTATGGAGAACTCGCTGACAGAAACAGGATTCTGGGCATCAGGAAGGGTAATAAAATTCCCACAATCCAGGACAGAAAGAAGTATACAGATAGGTTGGGACAATAAGAACTTCATCCCAGATGGAACCCACCGGGTTAGTGTAAGCTACTACCAAAGAGTCAGGCAATCTATACAACTCTAATGGGTTTGTCTATCACAGTATGTGAGAGACCGTGCAGGGGACAAAAGCCAAGTTTATTTTGGAGCAATTGTGGTGGTTATGACTCAAAATAACTACAGCCATGTCAAGCTTAATCTGGACAGTTGTGGATCGTTAGAAGGATTTGACAGAGGCAGGAAAAGTCTGTTCTTCTAGCTGCTATTTCACAAGTAGATTAGCCCATGGGCTTATACTGCTTCTATGTGGATCCTACCTCCAACATGTACCTGCTGTGCAACTTTAGGAACAGCA
This sequence comes from Petromus typicus, assembly GCA_004026965.1. NCBI lineage: Eukaryota > Metazoa > Chordata > Mammalia > Rodentia > Petromuridae > Petromus > Petromus typicus. The sequence goes on from PVIR01006357.1 coordinate 2,135, forward strand.
CTTAACTTTTCTGTGATTCAGTTTCCTGTTCTGAAAAATGGGGTTATGATGATATGCACATTAGAGGGTAATGTAAGGACAACCCGAAATGAAACACACCTAACACAATGCTGTATTATTGCCCCTCAATTAATATTAGTTAATAGGATACCAATTACCAAAAGAAGACTGCATGGTCCACTGAATTTAGGTCATGACAGCATTGTGAAGTGATCTTAGAGATGATCATATTCCTAGGAACGATCTCTGAAGTACTGTAACTTCCAGCTTGAATAATCTGGGATCTCTGCCAGAGCACCCTCAGAGGAGGAGTGACAGGTGTTCACGTATCTACCTCCCCGGGTTCTTGTCTAGGTCATACGAGAGATACCTGAAGTTGACACCTGTGCCTGTACTGAGAAGAAAAGGCCGTGACACGGCAAGGCCAGCCATGCCCCGCGAGCCTGCTGTTCTCCAGGACATCACAGGGGACCTTCTCTAACCAAAGAGGCAATGGTGGGACATAACAAAGCATTCAGGCTTCCAGAATCCCAGATCTACAATGTCACATTGAGCCACAGCCCTTCTCTGGTGACTAGCAGCTGGGTGGCTGGACCAGTGAATTAGCCAGTATGGATACCAATACTGAGAGAGGCCAGGCAGACAGTGAATGAGGGAGACCAGAGGCAAAGCAGTGGACAGCAGGGAGGAGTATGGCAAAGTATGCTGGGAAAGTGTAACAGTCACTCAGTTCCTGTCATGGTGTGTTGCTGTTCTATGCAGTCAGTATTGCTATATTTGAAGGTTTTTTTTAAGAAAAACTAAAACTAAGAATGTTTATGTGACATTTCTTAGTTTAACAACCACCAAATCGTACAAGTACAGGTAAAGGTCAGATCTGACATTAAGGTATCAGAAACTATACTACGTAATTCCTTCCAAAGACAAATTAACTCCAAAAATGAAAATACATGCTGTGGTCAGTAATTTTTTAAAAATGCAAATCTTCTGAACTATTTCTTATCATACCTGCAACTATTCTGACACAGGCATAGCCCAATTTTTAGTTTGGAAAAACACAATTTTGATACCTGTAATTGCTCTTTTGGATTTCCTTAAATATATTAATACTAAGAGCGAAACACTTGAGCTTCAATACTAAAGGTAACAAAGCAGGCTGAGCTAGACACCATATAAATTTTAGAGAAAGAATGTTGGAAATTTTCTCATTGTATTCCAGTTCTCGGTTCAAATTTCCTTTTCTTTTACTTGTGTATGCTTTCACAATATAAACTCTTCAGCTCTCATATTAACAAATTATACTTGAGTCATCCTCAGAAGTTTAATCATGGAGAAGGTACTACATGATTATTAGATAATTATTATTCTTTTTCTAAATCTTTGGTCCAATATCAGCAAAATTTGCCTGATAGTCTTCAATTCACTAACCAAGAGAGGGCTGAGTAACTTCCCTGAGGCACACACGTTCCCCCACACAGGTACTTACCTCACCCTGGAGATGGCACACAAGCAGTTCTGGTGTTAGGACTTACAAACAGTAAAGTAAGTGGCAGGGAGAGTCCCTGATCTGAGGAAGATTTCTTTCTCTCTAGATTTCCACTCCCAATTCAAGAGTTCAGACTATCTAAGGTGTGCTGGATTTCCATGTGGGATGGGAACACTATCCCACGAAACAAAGTCTTTGAACTAAAAATGGGAAGGTCCTTGCAATTTGAACTGAGCCCTTAGAGACTAATCAGGACACTGGCTTTGCTGATGTCAAATGTCAATGTGTGCAGTAGCTCCACCGCCTACTATGGACTGTAGAAAACAGCAACAGAAAAAATACCATGCCAAGTCACCCAAGTCAGGTAATTAGACTGACTGCAAAACATCCGGGCATGGAGCTCTGGAAACCTTTTAGGGGGTCCTTTATCATGCCCTGCCTTTTCCAGAATGAGACTAATTTGTTCCTCTTTCAGCCAGCTCCAGCAAAGAGAGCGGGCAAAGAGAGAAATGAGAATGAACTGTCAGTGTTATTAAAAAGATTCATGATTAGTCACACTCACTCGCAGGTAGGAACCTTGCCAGACACCACACTGCTCGTTAGCAGACCTAAGACCTGGCAAACCTCTCACAGCTGGGCAGCAGCTCTGGCTCAGCAGGCCCTGGGCACCCACATGGCCCTCTGTTCTCCCACACCCTGCAATGAGAAAGGCCAGTTGGGGCAGGCCTGGGTGCTGTTGGCTCCCTGGATGTTAAGTGAATCTGTTTTATGCCCTGTGTTGCTTAAAGTGTAATTATTCAGGTGCACAGCTGGTGTGGAAACAAAGAAAACATCTCTCTATGGGACACTGAAATAGTTACCTGGTTGGAGTCACCACTGTTATCTCCCAAGTTCCTGAGGTGGCCCATAAGCTGGGCACATGGCTTGCTAGCCTCACTTCCCTCTTCCCCATTTCTCCACGTCTAACATCAGTAATTACTAATTGCATTCAGTGATGGCCCAGCAATTATGACAAATTACAGTTATGGCCACTGAAGCACTCAGCGCATTAATGACTGACCCAATTCACTCATAGGAATCAGGGTGGATTGTAGAAATCATCAATTTCAGCCTCATAACAATGAGGATATAAAAATGAGACTGGGAGGCAAAAGGACTTACCTAAAAGTATAAAGCAAGGGATGACCCAAGTTATGGTTTCCTTCTCCTTTCCTTCCATTTGTACCATCCATACAAGGTGCCATTTCTAGTCGGGACAGCAAACTAGTTCCTACTTTATCAAAATACCACTCTCAGAATCATAACTCCACAAAACTCAATTAAACTGAAAACATCTTGCATCTTGCTTCTGTTAGAATGATCTGTACTCTCCACTGGGATTTGAAAGCAAAGGACATCAAGCTAGGACATTGTAAATGATCACAACAGGTACCAACCACGCTGGTTCTTCATTCTGTATCCAAGAGTAATGGGTGGCCGTGGTGAATTCTGGTAGAAAAAAGACATGGCAACAGAGCTCACATCACACATCAGGCAGTGGTACACCCCAGGCTTTTATTTGGGGCTATCTGAAGGAAGCCTGAGTGTCAGAGCATTATTAGCAATGTCCCAACATGTCACAACATGTGTGAATCCAGGCCAGTGTGACAGGCTCTGAGGACATACCAGTGGGTTTCTAGCATTTCCAAAACTCTCTGAAAAATGGCTAGACAGTGCTACATCTAAGGTTTTGTAGGAAGACTTAGAGACATCTGTGAAGGATATATACCAAAGCACCCTCCGCCCTGTGCCAAGAGGCACATGTTTATCTGCAGTAATGGTGACACAGAGGAGTGAGTGGCCCTGAGGAAATGTAACTTACACACAAGGTGACTTGGGCCAAAGGAGATGACTACTGTCTCATTCCCCATACAAGTCCATCAAGGTTTCCTAGCTGGGCACAGCACTGGCTTGGGTCTGTGTTCCTGAGTAAAGAGAGGTACAACCTAAAGTTAACGGGAGGCCTCATCCAGCCCCCGAATAAATTTACCTCTGAATTGCCAAGTCTCCTAGACCATCCCTAACTGCAAAGGCTGGACTGCTTGGCCAGATTGTTTGTGACAGGATGCTGAACTTCAGCCTGACTACTGTGTGTGCCACAAATATGTGTCAGTTTGGTTCTGCAAGTGTCCTGAGCATATGAACACCAGGAAAGTAGCCTTCCTCTCCTACTTCTGCCTTACAATTAACCCTCCCTCTCCACGAGTCCCATATCCAAGAATTCAGCCAACTATGGCTCAAAATATCAGGGAAAAATGACCAATGTGCACTAAATATGTGCAGTCCTTTTTTTCTTTTCATTGTTCTCTACACCATACAAATGCTTACAAGGTCTTTACATTCTGTTAGGTATTAACAAGTCACCTGGAGATGATCTGAAGCATAGAGGCTATGTAGACAGGTTATATGCAAATTCTACACTATTTTATACAAGAAGCTTGAGCACTTCAGAGTTTGGTCCTTTGATCTAGTCCCTCAAGTACACAAAGACTTTGTGAAAGGAAGTGATATTAATAACTGGCAGTTTCTGCACACTTTTCCCAGGTACCATTTTAAGTGTTTTAAGTGTTTTGACTGTGGTTAGTCCCCCTCATAATCTTATGAAGAAATATGTTCCTCATTTACAGTTAAGAATTAGGTCCTCTACCATCATCACACTGCTAGGAAAAAGAAGAGCTAGGATTGGAACCTGGAGCTCCATGTGTTGAGTTACCGTGTTAGTTATGAAATAATCACGTGGCTGTGGGTAGACAAGGCTTTTGCATTTCCAGTGGGCTTCTGAGACTCAGGAGTGTCTTTCCCACCTCAAGGGTAAGAACATAAAGACAGACCTCTAAAGGAAAAGGTGATTTGAGAAAATAAGGCCATGATACCAAAGGAGGGCTTTGTGATCAACAGGTCTGGCATGGGTCTCATTCTATTGCTCAAAACATCACTATTCTCATGAAAAATAGAAGTAAACTCAGCTCTTTATTCACAGGATTCCTAACAATTAAGAAGAGCTGTTCCACAAAAAACATCATTGAACAGTGGCTGGCCAGCAGAAATACCAGATAAATGATGGTTTAATTTGTTATTATATAGGATGAAGTAACTAGTAGTTAAGGAAAGACACATTTTAAAAGAGATTTAAAGTCTACATTATCTTCCAAGTTGTCAAATTTGTCATGGAGACTTATGAGCCATAAGTAAGAAATTTCTCCTTAAGTATCTGGAAAATCGCTGCTTTCCCTCTGTCGGCTGATGTCACTACTGGTGCTTTGTTTCCTAATCCAGGATTTGGTAAATAATTCAGTTACCACGTAACAGCTAAGCTCAGCTTCTTCACACCTCTACTCTGAGGCTTATGACAGATCTGCCCCAGTTATCTGTGGGCTTCTGCTGGGAAGATGCCCCTGAGCAATTGTAGCCAGAGATTTGCCCATCATCTGAGTGCTAGCAAGCCCACCCAGCTCTGCCCTGAGCCTCTCATCATCATTGTCTTCACTGTCACTACTGCTCACTGCTTGGCAACATGTGGCAGGTCACTGGTTGTGGAGCTGTATTCATCACTGAGGCCCTGTCATTAAAATAGCCATATTTCTCTTGAGACAAACGGTAATTGAATGAAATTGGGCAGCATTTGATTCTGACCAAATTGCCTGATCCAATTAAGGCCTCAGAGGTCACAGGCAGGAATGAGCAGAGGGGTCAAACAAATGATCTTTGACTGTCACGTTGCTGTCCCAGCACTCAGCTGGAAGACCTATGCCTCCATCTATAAACTCTAGAGGGAGATGTGAGGGAAGAGAGCCTGGGGAGCAGCAAGTAGAGCAGGGAGTGAAGTTGGGTAATACCACATTCTGTACCTTTGGACATGTAGTTGCTTCCACAGAAGGAGGAGGAAGCACAGAGGGTGAGTGACGTCCGTCAAACACGAAGTTAAGAATATATGGGGGGGGGCAGAAGTTGGGTGTTGAAAGTAAAGCTAGTAAGTGGGGATTAAGAACTTTGCTCTAGTGACATCTCAAACTGTTCACGGTTAAACATCACACATCTTTGGGAAAAGGTAGCCCAGTGTTCTTTATCAAGAGCACTGTAAACTACATGAGCATTTTGCTTCTTTATCTGCAAGTAAATAAGAAACATAGATGTGAGCTTTTCCTTCTACAGATAAGATTAAATATAGACATAAGTATTTAAATTTATCAGTAGGATCCATAAAGGGACACAGGGAAGAAAAATGGCAAGAAGTTTCTGGTTTAAGTCTTTTAAAACCTCTCTCTCAGTCACCCCTGTCTCCGGTGTCCCCTTACTGCAACATGGCTTCACTACGCATCTTTGGCACATGAAACAGAGGTGCCTTTTGCAAACATTCAACCTCAGTGCTCTGTACTTCTGTTTCATAATTCTGTGAAACCAACATGGTAACAAGAGACACAAGTGTTGGGGGCACCTGGCAATTCAACACAGCTTGTATCATGGCCGAGTTTGCCTCCCACTTGCAGAAAGGGTCAGCCTCGGCTCTTGCTTTATGGTGGACTGTCTTATGGGATGACCCCTCACTGAGTAAAGGCATTGCCAAGCTGAGAGGGCTATTTCACTATAACTAGTCACTCAATGCCTGCCAGAAATGAAAGAAAAGTGTTGGGATTTTGAGAACCATAAACAGCAGCCAGGCACAAGAAGTCAACAGGTTAAAATTATTGTCCTATTAAACAGCTTAGAGTGAATGGTCTCTGACTATTTGTATTCTCATATTATTGCTGCAAGAGGTGGTAATAGGAGGATTTCCCCTTCATTTTATTCAGAAGGTTCCATTTCTGTGTAAGAAGTATCTGTGGGCTGCAAAAGGAAGTCCAAACACCCCATAAATTCTAAATTATGTAACACATTATGACACATTAATGACACCCCAGATGGAGAAAGTTTCCACTGGGACATATGATTCAGCCCAGTAAGAAAGCTCAGTGCCCTTAGTAGGTGCCAAATTAGTTCCCAACCCAGTAATCCTCTAGAGTCAAATCAGCTCTTCCAGGGAAAGGTCCTCCCAAAAGAGAGGATGAATTACCATTACAGTACTGATCCGTTAAAGAAACTTAAGTCATGCTGAATTGTATAGAACCAGAATAAGAGTTTAAGTGAGATTGAGGACTAGACAGATATACTACCTGGACTCTCGTTAAATGTTTTCCATCTAAGACTTTGCTCTATGTGCACAGACTGTACCTTAACACTCTCATTCATGAAAGAGAATGTGTGTGGTCATTGCTGCATATCTCATGCCCTTCCTGCACTGGCCCTGGTTGCCTCCTCAGCCTCTCTCCACCCACTCCCTTCCCACGACATACAACCCTACCACCAACATAAAAACCATTTGCTCTCCCTTCACCTTCCGTGCACTCCCCTGGAATGCCGTTTCTTCTCCTCACTTTCCATACAGCCCCCAGAAAGTCATCTCTAACAAACCACTCCAATATCTCCAAGAATGTCACTGTGTTTCCAGGGAGCTGCTCTTTCACTACTGCCCACACTGCCATGATTTTTTGTTTACATTCTGAGTTCCTACATGAGTAGTCTGTCTTATTCATATGTGTTTACTGAGTGGCTGCCCATTGGTAAGCTCCATATGTGTTCAAGGCATGTGTGTCACATGAATGAATGAACCAATGAGCAACTATATAAATAATGATTAAGATTCGATTTTTAACGTATTTGAGCTTTCAAATTCTACAATGTTCATGCTTGCTAGATATCCAAGGTCTATTAAGCTACTCTATTTGTAGGGATTGTCTCCTTTAACCCTACAAACCACTTCCATGAGGTAGGTGACATAACTATTATGCTAATTTTTCAGATGAGAAAAATGAATCCTTTTTTGTTAAAATAAATCATTGCTAAAACTTGATCGGGTTTCCATGCCTAGTAAAATGCAAAGTGGCCCTGGGAGCCCAACCCAAGCTCTACTGCTCAGGAAGTATCCTACTGCTTTCACAGAAAAGTCCACACATAGTAACTTTTCCCTGCATATCAAAGTTATGGTGGCTATCTTTTGTGAGAATTTTTATTAGTTTTTTTGAGACAGGGTCTCCTTTCTAGTTCAGACTAGGCTTAAAGTCATTATGTAGCCCAGGCTGGCCTCAAACTTATGGTTATCCTCTGCTCAGCCTCCTGAGATCTTTGGGAGTTATTAAGGTCATTTTCTTGACACTTAATGGTCCCAGAGGGCAATGAATGTTTTGGTACTGATTCCAACTTTTCTTTATGCCATTGCTTCACTAGTGGGGCTTGTTGTTCTATGTGCTTATTTTTAGAAAATCTAGGGAGAGTAGTGGAAAGAACACAATATTTGGTATTATAGAATACTGAGCATGAATATTCACTCTGCTACCTGGTTGACCTTCACCAAATTGGCTTAACCCTTTGAAATGGGCCATTGGTTGTCATTAAAACACAACAAATGGAATATCTGTTCACTTTCCTTTTTAACCACTTGATTCTCATACGTTGTGAGGTTAAAAAGCCATGTTTATGAGAATTATGCTGAACGTAAACATACCCAAAGTTCTGATATGACAATTTTTGAGTAAAATACACAAGCTATAGTATGCATCTCCTCCAAGTTGTTGCTTTGGTAGAACTGGGTTTGTCTGTTTCATCCTGATGTTTGTCTGTCTTCCAGATAATTGAGATGCATTTTCTGATAAGTAAGATGGCATAGTAGTCCTTGGATGTGTGCTGCAGTATCATCCTATGGTAAACTAGGTGAAGACCAAAGACGTAAGATTTGGTATCATAGCACGTCTTTGGTCTTCACCTAGCTCACTGTTGGGTGGCAGTACACCACACATTCCTGTGTGCTTTCACAAAGGTGTGTAGAGGAAGATATGGACTTATGGCCCAATCTTTCCAGTTTTCAATCTCTTCCTTTGCTTTTGATGTAAATTATTTCTTACATTTCTAGGTAATAACAAATATTGTTTGTCTACTTTGATGGTCATTTAGAATGACATGGAGCTTTGCCAAAGTCAACTAAGCACATTTCATTAGACTATTTTTCATGGGAAGGATTTTCTTGCACAAAATTATTGACAATTAAAAACATAGAGATTTTTTTCCCAGCACGGCACAGGTTTTTAAAGGATAGAAACAAAACCTTTATCAAAAGAGTTATTTATAATGTCAGTAATTTTCTACTGCTGTCCTGCTATTATTAAGATGAGTTGTGTTTTAGAAGAACTCTTAGCTCCTGTCTCAGCTCAGCTGTTGTGCTCATGTAATGGCCTGTCTCTAACTTCAGCCCATTGCAGTGGAAGTAATTAGGCCACACTCTCCAAAGGTCAATTTGCTACAGAATCATAGAGGGAGCAATTGGGCACCAAGTGAAAAACAGACCTTGCCTGGTGTGTAAGGAGTAGAAAGGATCCAGAGGGCACTGTTTTGTGTGGCAGAATGCCGTGAATACAAGTTCTGAGGTAAGACACCATCAGAATAAAGCAAAAATATTAAATGAATAAAATGATCTTCCTGATGCCTTGTTTCCTTTTCCCTATCCTTCTGGAAGGTCATGTGGATAGAAGGTCCCAAACAAGTTGCTCTTTTCATCTACTGTGAAAGCAGACAAACCCAGGGAATAATTCTATCTTTTTCACAAAATTCTGGAAATGGATCACAAAATCCCATGGCTTTAAACAGGATTGAGATCAACCTGTCTCATTCTTCTGCTGTCAGGGTGGTTCAAACAAAACTTCACCCTAACAAATCAAAATCTACGCACAAAAATCATTAAATAATTTTTTCTGAGCTCAAGGACACAGTTTCCATTGTATAAAACTTAAAATATTTTATCAAGGTAGCTTCAGCCAGGTAACCGTGTTGCTAATTGGAGCCCTGGGTTTGTTATATCACAAGCACATGGATGACCTAAGTCATAGACTTGTCCCAGTGGCCACATGAGACAATGGATGTGAAATACTTCAAATGCCCCTTGTTACTGTTGTGATCATTTTCCCCTTCATGGGATAAAGAATATAATCATTTACACTCATCTACAAAAAGATCAACTCCCTCTGAGCTGCTGAACACTTCTAACCTTGTGCACAGGCACCACTAGCCTCTGCAGTGTGAACAGGAGATGTGCTCTGAGGAGAAAAAGACAGCAAGAAAATGATGTGAACAGCAGCCACTTCCTGCCTCCCACTACAGGGTTACAAACCTGCATGTGCAGATTAAATAATTAACTAATAATAATTAATAATTCCTAAATAATAAGGAAGGAAGGTTTGAGAGGTCGTGGAAACTTCCAGCGGTAGAACCTAATAGGAGGTCTTCAGTCATTAGGAGTGTGTCCTGGAAAGGGATATTGAGATCCTTTCTCTATTTTAGTCCAGCCATGAAGTGAGTGGTTTGCTCTGCCACGTGCTTCCCACCATGATGTGCTGGCTCATTACAGGCCCAAGGCAACGGAGCCAATAGATCATAGACTGAAATCTACAAGACCATGAACCAAAATAAAACTTTACTCTCTATGTTAGTAATCTCTGGTATTTTGTTACAATAAGAGAAAGCTGAGTAACACAGCCTTGTGTTAAAATTGTGAGGTGATAAGAGAACTGCAATCTGCTGCTATCTCCCTATATGACTGGGTTACTTATTCATTTACTTGGCTATTCAATTTAATAAACAGTATTTAGAATCAAAGGCCCTTGAGCTAGAAAGTCTGGGTTTAAATCTTGATTCCTCCAAGACTTGAAAGTTCCTTTAGAATAAAGACAAGTATTAGCCAGTGTTTGTTGAGCAGTCCTACATGCCAGTGGTGTTCCAAATGCTGTCTAGTATGAACTCAGGTCTGTTTCACAATAACCCCATGAGGTTAACTCAGTAATCATTCCCATGTTACAAATGATGGAACTGAGGTTGAAGGGCTTTAGTAGGTGGCCATAGGCCATTTGGCTAATGAGTTATGCTGGATTCATCTTAAAGAAACATGCCAGTGTATGTGAAGTCCTCACAGCAGGGGCTGCCACACAGCGAGCACTCATGGTCAACTGTAATTCATTGTGTGAAGACCATTGAATTCTGGTGGTGCAAGTCCCCAGCCCTATTCCATAAAGGTCTTTGTTCTTTGTAACTGTATGGTTCTAGGCATTAAGCCTCAAGGGAGATGAGTGAAGATGTATAGTACATGTGCTTTTGAAAGTGAAAAGCAAGTACATGTGGAAAGCAGAGTTACAATTACACTATTTAGCAGAATCTGACAATGATTTGCCCTTATAACAGAAAGCCTCAACCAGGAGATATATTAAAGCCACACTAACATCATCTGGTACAATGCACGTGTCTAGAACCTACTCAGTTTGTCAAGATAAGTGATTTGACTGACTTGTAATCCTCGGATTGTCACACTGACTCTGCGCTTGTTTATCTTCCTCCAGAGTAGGACGCTCAGCGCAATATGAAATGTTTGTGTTCTGTTCCAGGATCTGCTGGCCCTCTGCCAGAATAAGACACTCAGTACAGTGTTCTGAAAAGAGTTTAACAAATATACATTGATGAAGTATTTGCAAAGATTAGGTTGCAAAACACTATATGAAGGATTACAATGAGTAATGCTTCCCCGGATTTATTATCTGTCACCCCAGATTAACTCCACTCTCACTTTCATATTATAATAGTTTCAAGACAAATGCAACACAGGATCATTCTCCTTCCTGTCTCTATACTACCTAAGAGGCAGAAACTGAACCTACAATATTAAAGAGAACCTTCCTTCTTTAGTCCTAAAGGCAAATATCTGAGGCAAGTTGAGCCACAGTGACATGATGTTAATTTGGATGGGCATTACTTGACTACCTGCTCTGGTCTCAATTCTAGGATATAATACATACTAGCTGTGTTACTTTAGTATAATACATACTAGCTGTGTTTACTTAAACATTCTGAACCTCAATTTCTTTATCTATAAAATGGGGGACAACAACATAATTAAACAACACGTAGAAAGTATAAATGACACCATTTAAAGCTTTCACCTGCCCCGTGTAGTGGATTTTACCCCCTTGACACCCACTAGAACCGAAGCTGAGTCATAACCAATACACTTATATTCTCGCAATTGTAAACAGCAAGATGAAGAATGAAATTGGGTTTCTTTTATTTTTAAAAGTTTCAAAACCTGTGCTATTTTCTCTGGACAAGAGGATCAAGGGAAGGAAGGACTGGGACTGTGGAACTGAAAGCCATGTGCAGCAGATGCCAGATGCCATTATTATTCAACTCCCTTGTCCTTATCCATGTTGTTTGGACACTCGGGCCCCTGACTTCCTCAGTATCTGTGTTTGCAGGTCACTGTTCAGGGAGATTCTCACAAACGGTTTCAAAATACAAACATTCAATTCAAAGACAACAAAGCCAAACCGACTTGAAAGTCAGAGAGTTCTCTGTTCCCTGCCCCATGACACGCTCTGTGTGTGGGAGGTCAAGTTTTTCCAGTGATAAGGGGGTCTTCATTGAAATGTTCTCACAGCAGGAAAGCAGATCCCAAGGTTCTCTTGGGTCATGGGGAGAGGGTAGCCTTGAGAGGAGGTTTTGTCTGGCTAGGCCTGCCAGCAGAAGCCAGGCATGAACATACACACTGATTCCGCCAAAGGCCGCACACCAAGGATGCAGCTGGCACAAACGGAACTATTTCTAACCATGGCAGTGCAGTAAAGAAATGCAACATCCACACAGCCAACGAGACTGGGACATTTCCTTTCAAAAATGTGGTGATCTTCAGTTCCTTGAAGTTCAGAATGGTCTCTTATGCTCTTGATGCTACTGTTGCTGTTGCTGTCTCTTCTTCCTCTTCCTCCTCTTCCTTCCTCTTCTTCAGCACCCGTCCTCCCGTGGAATAGTAATCAGTCCATTTAAATGAAAGCTGGTTCTGCCAATATGCTGGAAATTACTTCTTTCACCAACCTCTCAGCTGATACACCTCACAGCAGATCCCTCGGTACCCCAGGAGACGATGTGTAGACATTTTCTTAGCACTGTTTGACATGCTCAGTCCTAAAACTTGTTTCTCCTTCACACTTGTCCTAGCAAGATGCCTGGCAGGAGATGAACTTTTTGGGGGGCAGTCGGGTAGGTGTTAGGAGACATCCTGGCGTAAATACCTAACGATGTTAGGATAAATGTACATGTCCGATGATAAGAGCACTTAGTCTAGTCCCAAAGGAAAACTACACTAGCACTTTCAATTAGAACATTCTTGTTTATTTTTTTAAAGGCCAGAAAGAGTCTGCTATTGAGCAGAATAGAACAGAAAATGCAGCAAAATGATACTTCTTGCTTCTCTCCCATTCCAGGCTTTGGAGCTTCTAGAGGTTCTGCTGGGGGAAAGGAGAACAGCTTGGGGCAGATATGGCAGCTGGCTTCAAGGCCACCTGTGCCCAAGCCCAGATGTGTACTCAGAGTCCCTCTGGCTTGGGCAGGGGTTGCTCCTCCCTGTCCTGGATGGTCCTGAGTGTCACAAGGGGAGCCAGCCACCTGCTTATCCCCATGTAGTTGCACTGTAGGCCCACACAAGCCTCCAGAAGCTGAGCAGTGCGCTGGCCCAGCTTGGCACTCAGAGGCTGGTGCATCCTGCAGCCCGGTGGTACATGGACTTGGCTGCCACCTTCAGATTGGCCCTCAATCTGCACCGCAAAAGGTTTGCTTTGTGAGAGCTTCTTAACAAAATCTCCACAAGGCCTGCTGAGAGCTCCACCAAATGTTGCTTTCGCTTTGCTCATTATGGTCACAGTAGAGAAACCCAAACTCAGGGAGGGTTCAGACAATGTCCATATTGGCTCCCTGTGCTGCTCCAATTCGCACAGTATTGCTTGGTTCTCTGCTCTACTCCCAGGTTACATTTCTCCAAAAGCCTCCAGGTCCCCTCAGATTAAGTCTACTCATTCCTAGCACTAGTAGTTGAGCTGCATATGCAACTAAAAAGAAAGGAGCATCTACTTGATAACAGGGAAAAGACTTTCACTGGACTAGGCATGTGAGGATAATGTCACTTCACAAAAAGGTGAAGAATAGGGTGACAGAAAGCCTGCATTCCAACCTTGTACCTATTGCTTAAAAAGTAGAAGATCCTGAATCCTTATGTGCATTGTGGACCCCTACAGAATTCTCTAGAGTCTTAACCACATCCTTACAAAAGCTGAGGGAGCCTTTTCTAGAGCCAGTTCCTCAGGTAACAACCACTCCCCCAGCTGTCTTCACTGGATTTCTTAGCAGTAGCCCCCATGGCATCTGCTAATGTTGCCCTAAGAGGGAAGGCAGCTATCAAGCTATATTTTTAATGCTCAGATTGCTAATTGTCCTACATAGCCTTGAGAGCAAAACAAGAATAGCATTAGGAAGTTTAATCAACTGATAGGGTTGCTCTGTCTCATCCTCAATTTTCATGAAATGCTAAAATTATCTCCAGTTCCTCAGAGCATTATTTGCAGTTCCATATGGTTTATATCCTAGCAATCTAGCAATTCATCAATCTGTTTATGTACTGATGTTATACTTAGACTGATATTTAGCTCTCCTCAGAATCATTGCCTTGCAAAAGACTCATAAATGACTGCTGTGCAGCAATAGAACAGATATTGCACTAACTGGAAAATACTAATCCTTTCACTACAAATCATGGTCCCTTTCTTTCTATTTACACAAACAGAACTACATATTTACACACAGGTAGCTCGATCTGGCTATCCCAGTGTCTCTGACATTGTCAACTGTATCAGATACTGAATGTTTATTTGTAAAATTATATGTAAAGTTCTAGGTATAAGCAGCCTCACATAAAAGGCTATATAAAGTAAATGCAGTTATCAGAATACAAATAAAATCTGTGCACTCACTCTTTTTCTTCTTGTTTTTATCTTATGCTATATATATCATAGCGGTATTTAAAGCCTGCCAAGAGACATCACCAATGTATGAAATAGATAGCCTTTTTTCTATTGTAGCATCACAGAATCTTAAAGTTGGGAGAAATTTCAAAGGTCGCTTACTTTGGCTGCTTAACAAATGGAAGAACTGCCTCTTTTGCAAAGCTGACAGATGCTTGTACAAATGTCTACTTGAATTCTCCTCATGATGGGAAACTCCTTTCTGCATAGATCTAAAGTGTTGATCCAGTCCTCCTTATATCAAGCCACAATATGTTCCTGGTAATTTCCATAGCACATAGAAACAAACTCGTCTTCCTCTTCAAACTAGCTCCTCAGTTTGTTTCCCATTCTAACTGATAGAGCCACTAACCAGCTACTTAGAAACTGGACTCAGAACACTCTTTTTTCCCACTTAGTGAGTTGCAAAAACCAGATTCATCTAAATTTCTATAAAATAGCCTTTTAGATCTGTTGCCTTCTCTCTGTTTATTTTTGGATCAATACAATAGCTAGTAACTGACCACCCTGCCTTTAATCTCACCCATTAACAGTTCGACATCCTCACTGAATGAAGAGTTTATTTCCTAATGTTCTATGAAAGAGCCTTAAAAACCACTAGAGGGTGAACTCTACCCTCACAGAAAGCTCTGTTTTAGCCACTCCCCTCCCCAGTTTTATGTCTCCGTATTCCTAATACCTTCCCTAATACATGTTTGTGGTAGGCAGCTTTCTGTTACTATAACAGAATACCTGAGATAATGAAACTGAGAGGAAAGGTTTATTTAGGTTCAGCTTTGGAAGTTTCGATGCTTGGTTATTGTTTCTTCTGTTTGTGGGTCTATGATGAAGCAGCACATTCTGATAGGAAGGTGTAGGGGAACCAGCTGCTCTTTTTTATCGTAGCGAGAAAGCAAAGGAGCAACAATGTTCCAGTTCAGTCCTTGCAATGCTTACAGTTGACAAGCAACAGTAACGCTTACTCCTGGGTTCTCTTTCTCTGACAGTCCCCTTGATCTATGTAGTGAAACTCCATTGATCCTTTGAGGTTTTTCTCTGCATCCCATCTTCCCCCAAACTCCACTCTGCAAATAATCTGGTAAATCAACCACTGATAAAATACTCTTCAACTATTTATGGGCTTCATTCAACGCTGTGTTTATAAGTTGCTCATTCAAAACTCCAACCATATTTCCTCATTGCAATTATCTTTTCCATTGGACCAGCTCACAGCTCACTATATGTATCATTAAAACAGTACAGACTCAAATTATTATAAATGCATGACACCAACTTTTACCTACATGTTCTCATGTAGCCTCACCTCTTCACTAAAAATTATTCCAAGATAGTTATACCCCTGTCTCACTGGAATTCATTCAGTTTCATATGATAAAGGTCAGATTTTTCTTTGGTACATTACTGTCTCTGAACTCCCACCTTCACCCAAGGACTTGACTCTGGGCAAGCACATTATGAATGTATCCTCAGCGTATGAGAACATTTAGTGGTGAGAGGTGAGACACTCTAAAGCCTGTGATGATAAGGTGTAATAGGGGAGAGATGCAGTGAGATTGTGAGGTTTGCTGAACTTTCTTATTAGTACATCTATTACACCCCTCTACCTCCTCTTTTTATGGGACACAGGAAAAAGTGGGCTGCCTTGTTAAGAAGTCTAAAATCTACAATAAATATTAATAATTATCTTTAAATGCTGTGCATTTCAACATAGCCATGTTAACTAGGAAACAAGGATAGCTCTTTCCCAAATTTAGCCAGGAAGGAGAGTTTATTTAAATTGAATGACTCTGAGGAAGTTTACTAGGAAATTCATATTCTTCTTTACCTATTAAAAACAGTTACCAATCATTGGAAGAAATCATCCAGTACACACAAGAAACCTAATCTGGAAATTTCCAGAATGCATGGAAATATTACTTTAACTACCCTGATAACTTTAAGCCCACTCAATTGATGGTTTCCAGCATATACTTATGTTCTTCCCAAGGGGCTCAGAGAGATGGAGTTCATTTTAATCTCTACCCAGCAAAAGTCCTCAGTGAATATAACAACAACCTCTTTGCTGCAACAAGCCCATGTTTAACTGACAGGTCCAGGCCTGACTGATAAGTGACTGAGGAAATATTTTCTCTCCTCTTCCCATAGGACCCCATGTCTTGCAGCTTCTGAGTGTTCATTAAAATTAAGTTTAATGCATCCTTTAAAATAAAATATCTAATAAAATGTGTATATCCACAAAAGACTTTATACAAATATTTATAGCTTTGTCTATAACCACCAAAAAATGGCAACAATCTCAATGTTCTTCACCTTGGTGCTGGACACCTCATCTATCCCACAATCATGCAGAGGAACACTCCTATGGAATAGAAAGGAGCAAATTCTTGTTTGACATAACAGTGTAGATCAATCTCAAATGCATTATGCTAAATGAAAGAAGTCAACCCAAAGACTACATGGCAAACTATTACATTTATAGAACATTCTGGAAAAGACAGGAACAGAAAACCTGATAAAGCTTTTCGAAGGCTAGAACAAGGGAGATAAAAAGCTTGCCTAAAAAGAAAAGGGAATTTCAGACAACTGACACCTGATAACTAAATGGGAGTCAGAGTCTGGCATCATCCGCACCGGGCAAGCTGATGGTCATTCCCAGAGGTCACAGAGCATCTCTGTGGGAACAGCATCCAAACTTAACTTCTAGAGCTTGCTGACAGTGTAAGTGAAAATGAATACATAGGGTAGGACATGAGCTGGTTGCCTTGCACCTTTCAGGATAGTCTTCCCTCGAAAGCAAAGGGCAGGTGTCTGAGTGATCTATAGGCCACATACAATGTGTGTAATGCTGTGTATATATTTCTTGGTGCTCCAAACAGCACCTCTCTGACTCCTCCCAAGAACTTTTCAAGAAAAGGTGTCATCCCTGTTGTGCAGATGAATCAGCTGAGGTCAGAGATGTGCCTTGTCCAGAAAACAGATGTGCTAAACTACAGAGCTGGGTGGCAAGACTCAATTTACCCTTTTATGTTTGATGGTGATGTCTCAGTGACACCAAAGCTCTGCATCCTTGGGTTTAGTCTATCCTTAGAACAGAGACTGGTGGAAAGAGAAGTTTGACTTTCCCTGAGAATATGAGCCCAGAGGAGAATGTCTGAGAAACATAGAATGCAACGATCAGGACTTTGTCTGGGACAGTCTGGCATATGACACAGAATCAAGCATATGACTCACAGGGCAATGTTCCGGAGCAGCATTTGGGTACTTGGACTATGCAACTGAAATGACCCTTATGTTTGCAGTTTTGAGATGATCTTCCTGGTGTTTCCTGTGTTAGCTTGGTATCTGGGGCTGTGTGACTGGCACACACTCTCAGTGAGATGGAGGCACTGAGGTTACTGTGCCTCTAAACAAACATTTATGGAGATTCTGTAGTTATGTTTGCAGCACTAACCTCTCCCATGGAAAAGAATGGGCAATAAATCAAACCTCTCATACATCTTCCTGGTATCATAGGTCCCCCTGATATATTGCACAAGAAACAGAGATCATGTCATGTTTTTGGTTGGCATAGGAACAGTCTTGGAAATTTTCAGACCAGAAGTCAGAATATCAGGAAGTTTATAGCAGGGAAAACTCTTCCAGTGATCACTGATAAGCTCCATATCCTGAGTGGACTCTCAGCAATGTCCCTGGCTCACTGCCTAACTGCAACAGAGTCCTGCAGAGTGCTGTAACCATTACACACAATGTATGACACCTAATAACACACCCTCCCTTTATTACTTTCCAAGGATCCACAATGACTGCTGGAGAAATTGAGGCCTGGGAACATGGATTGCAGGTGAGTGAACAAGGGGAAACACAAGGGATGGGAGAAGTGTTGTGTGTTCTATCACGGATCACGCTCCTCAACCTTCTCAGTTGAGCTGTGCATCAGAGAGAGAAGAGACAGTTCACTAGTAGCTTAATTCCTGTTTTTTCTCCATACACTGGATTATAACCCCCTCAACCCACCCACATACAGAAACACACTGACCTTTGCAAAACTCATAACTTTCTTCAGCACCCTATTGCAAGAAGCTCACATCTTTGGAAGGAAGGACTGAAGTCAAGAAAACTTTGAAAGTTCTCTCTTCCTTTTCTGTGTGGGGAGGAGAGAGGAGGCAACAGCACCAGTGAGGTTGGACAATAGTACAATGAACAGAAGAAACAAGCCCTCAAGCCTGAGGGCCCAAAGAACTTCTAGCATATTATAATAGTTTTACACCTTCAAGCTACCTGCAGCCTGTCATTAATAAGTCATGCATCTTGCTAGTGCAAACCCAGTTACCACTCGATAGTCAAGCCACAAGAGTGTTTTTGATTATATTTATAGACACCTCCATTAAGTGGCCAACTTTTTCTTGTACACTTTAAATGTGACTAGATTTCTAAAAGTATGTTTTTTCTCAAATCAGTCTTTGGAACTACACTTGTTGGATAAGGTGAGTCACACTTGTAAAAAGTCAAGTTTTCCAAACAACATTTCCTATTTCTTCCACCGCTGACCCGAATAGTTGAGAGGGTTAATGTGGAAGCAGGGAGTATGGGTGTAAGTGTGAGGCAGAGCTGAAGAAAGACCTCTGTCTCACAGTGGGATTCCACTGGGCATTACTCACAGCAGGATGTACCAGGTAAGAGTGCTTCTTGGAGCCAGACTTTCTCCTACAGCAGAAGTAAAGGCAGACTTCCAACTTATATGTAAAAAAGAGAGAGAAATAAAGTGGTGAGAAAGATGAGCTTGTATTTTCCATAGCTCTGGGTTTCTCCAGGCCCAATGGGAGAAAAGTGCATGAACTCTGAATGAAATAGAGCAGTCCAATTGCCATTCTGACATTTTGTCCTTTATCCCATCTCTCAAGAAGCGGTCAATTTTATCTTTGAATACGACTGTGGCTAGGATGCATGAAATAAGAGCTAAGTATTAAGAATCTCTTTACTTGACCCAAATGCTATTTACAGCATTCACAATAAATTCCATCTATATTAGAATTCTGCTCAGATTTGCTGAAACTGCTTCAAATGTAGTAGCTATTCATTTAAGCAACAAATATTTATTGAATACCTAGTAAGCACCAGGCTCTGTATGAGACAACAAAGTACTCACTCTGAGTATATTCCAGATCTTGACCTTAAAGTTTTTGCATTCAAACCAAAAGATGACTACATACACACATGGCCCCAAGGCTGTGTCACATGGGACACAGCATACATGTGATATGAATGTAGGCTGATGAAAGCAGCCCAGAGGCTGAAGGTACCCTGGTCAGGAAAAGCTATTCCCACAGAATGGTGCTTCCCTGAGCCTTGCATGATGAGTAAGAGTGCTGACGGGCCCTACACTATCATCATGACACTGAGGGAATCCAGAATTAAGAGGCCCCTTGTAGAGGCATTTTTATTTTGTTCCTGAGGAGTTCTCAACCCTGACTGGAGAACATTGATTTTCCATCAGGAAGTCCTCTAAGTTAGTTTTGCCATGAAAATATATAGACACACAACACATACTCTTTCTGTCTCAGTCAAATAAATAATACTTATTCTTTTGTTTTATTTACCCAAGTCATGTTTGCATTCTGATCTAAATTCCCAAGGTGAAGGAATTCAAACAAATTCCTTTTTTTCTGTGATTTCAAGCACTCAGGGGAAGGATTTAGGGTCATAAATGAATAACAATTAACAATATTTTCCCATCTGATTGGCGGATCATATGGTATTTACTCTTTAGAATTAATTTAGTTTTCTAACAAGGTTATCTCGCACACTTTCCAGGGTCTCCTCGTATAAATAGACTAAGCAGTAAGGAGGAAATAAAAACAACTGTGCACTTATCTGGAGTGAGGTAGCAACACAGCAGATTGGAGGAAGACAAATAAATACATGACAACAACAATTATCAGAGAGATGTAGAACATAGCTAGTCACTAAAATATCCTCATCAGACCAACTGGTTGATCCTAAAGACTACCTTACATATTTAGGTTCTGGCTAATTGGAAACTATAGAAGGGTGAGGTTTTTGTCCCTTCTAATTTATTTGATAAATTAATTGACATTTAGCAAATTTCCTAAAACTGCTTAGGACAAGTACTTGTTGATAACAGATTGAGGGGATGCTTGCAGATACAAATCTAAACACCCAAATTCCCTCTTTTTTGTTGTTGTTTGCTTTTTTTTTGAGGGGCTAAAAAAACATGTGGCAATATTGACCTTTATTTTATTTGTAAATCTGAGTGAAGGTGCCCGTCATGTCACAAGAGGAACAGAGAAGCTGTGTGTCTATTTGCTCAGGATGCTCAGGTTTTTGCCCGAGAACCCCAGGAAGGCCTTGCCAGGCAGGCTGTTGACCTTGGTCACCCTAGAGGAGAATGAATCCCAAACGCATTCCACCCAGAGATTCAGGGATTTGTCTGGGGTCAGACTCCCTTCCTGCCCAACTCCGGACTCAGCCGGTGGTGTGTGTATCTGTTAACAGGCGATATGAGCTTTCAGACGCAAGTTATACCCTCTCCTTCTACTAAAGTCCAGGCCAATTCCTCATCCCGGTGGCCGGTGCAGTTAGTCCCAGGCAGACAGTGGTGGAATTTGGGATCAATGATGTCTCACCTCCTGTCACTAGTAAACTGGTCATTTCCAAAAGTCCTTCGTTCCACCACCACCCCCGACCCCCCCCCAGCTCAACATCCGGGAACTTGTTAGAGTCACAGATCGTCAGACCCCACCTCATACCTATTAAATCCAGCAACCTGGAGCTTAAGCACAAGGAACTGTGTTTAATAAACCCTCTGGGTGATTCTGATACACACCGAAGCTCAGAAATGTTGCGCTAGAGACTGATCTTGGAAGATCAGATCTACTAGGTATATCTGATGTACCTATAACAGGTAAACGGGATAAGGTTAGAATTTGGTATATGAGCTTAGATTATTTTTACTGCAATAAGGACAAGGGCTAAGTGACACTTTCTTACCTTGTTGATTACTCCCCCCAACTGTTTTATCATTAGGTTCAGGTCCAAATTAACTGTTTTATTCACTCCCTAATCTCCAAAAGAACCCAGATGACAACTACAGCTTGATGGGGGAAATGACAAAATGATGATACAGTGAATGGTATTCTAACTTGCAAGCATTCACACTGATGGGACAACCAGCCAGGGTTGAAGATTAAGTCATCTTCGCAGATAAAATCTTAGCCACAGATTTGAGAGAAGGTGTCACCTTCTCCCACCTCTCTTCCATCTTACACCCTGTCCTTTTACACTGTCCTTTCTCTCCCCCGAGAAGCAGGAGCCAGTATCCTGCCAGAGTCAGCTCCATCTGGTAAGTGACACCTCACAGGTAGGCCGTTGCTCTCAGCCCTCCTGCACAGACTGGATTCAAGGTTGCCCAGCAGCCTGGCTTTTCGGCCTTTAGAAATGGTGATGGATTTGTTTAGAATCAGGAGCTGCAGAGCTGGGAGCTCAGGTGCTGCAGAAATGGCAGGTGGTTGGAGCTGACTTGACAGCAATTAAATGTACAAATCTTTGATTAGGCTCCCGGGAATGGAGTCATTAGCAACCCTGAATGGACCAGCTTGCTTTCTGCCGCCTCATTAGCTGCTCCACTGACGTTACTTTAAAAAGCCGAGGGGAGGAAAAAATAAAAAATAAACCTCTCCAACACAGAATGAGGAAAGTTGAGTGACAAAGCAGGGCTGGAGGGGAAGAGGCCAGTGTAAGCATTTCCAGCTGAACAAGCAGGTCCCTGCCTTGTTTGCAGCGTGGTTGCTGACAGGAACATGCATGTCTCCTGGGCTTTGCACTAGCCCTGTACCTGCCTGGTTGGCCTGCCAGGAGGGCTCTTGCTTTTTAAATCTGCCTTTTCACAATCCTTGGTTGATTCACTATTGCTAACCAAAGGCTCTGATCAGAGAAAACTTTCCTCTGGGGTTCACAGTCCTCATCTCTCCTATGTCCAACATAGAGCCACTCCCCAGCTCTCTACACCTTTCACAGTGGCAGCTTCGTCTAGAGTCTGAATTCCACCCTTTGGCCGCAGGCCCCGAGGAATCTCCGCTCCAGCCAGGTGTGGTCCCGTGGCTGCCTCCACCAGCTGTACTGAGACCTGTCTTGCGGATTTCCTCCACCTGATCGAGCCATGTTGGGGTCTGGGTTAAAAATAACCAGGACCATTAAATAATCTTCCCCACAGGGAGCTTTAGAACAAGAGGGAAATATGTCTCACAATCGTAAAGTAAAATCCCAGATGACCATTTATTTGATATGAACCTAATTCATTGCACAGTATATTTTTATTGTTCTCAATCTGTCACTTACTAGACTAGATTAATATTTATAAAGCTCTGCAAATATTTATCGATTGCCTATTATAAGCCTCACTTGAACTTGCTATGGGAAACCTATGAGGGATACTTAGTCCTACTTTTCAAGTTGACAGTCTATTAGAAGGAAGCATCAAGCACTCCTGTCCTCATTTGCTTTCTTATTCCATGAATATCTTCTGGGCACCTGCTTAGCCAAAGCATTATTTTTGTCAATAAGAATACATAAGATAAGATAGTATAAAATTATAATGGCTAAATACTGTCTGATAAACATTAAATATTATCTGATAAACATGTCAAATGCATCAACTCAGTTAATCCTCTCAATAACCATTTGGGATAAATACTCTTATTACCTTCACTTTAGAGATAAAGAAGCTGAAACACAGAGAGGTTCAGTAACTTGCCCCTGGTCACACTACTAGTAAATAGGAAAGCAGACATTTAGACTCAGGCAGTTTGCTGCTATCCTCCTTCCAGGTGCATTCAGCTTCACAGAGAAGACAAACGCAAGTGGGACAAGCACATCCACATAAAGTGTCTCTTAAAAGCACATGTAGGGAGAAAAGGGACTTACGAAGGTCCCATGAAAGAGAATTCAAATTAGAAATGATGCTTGATGTGATCTGTGTTTTAAAGTTTAAAAAACAACCTGTTACACACCTGTAATCCCAGCATTCTGGGAGGATAAGCCAAGAGGATCTCAAGTTCATGCTCAGACTGGGCAGTTTAGCAACACAGTGAGGCCCTGTTCTAAAACAAAAATTAAAATAAAGAGGATGGGGCTACAGATTTGATTCAGTGTTTGGGTTCAATCCCCTGTACTAGGAAAAAAAAAAACCAAACAGACAAAAAAAACAGGAGAGGGGGGAGAGAGAGACCAAGACCTTATCACTGCTTTCACAGATTTTAAGATGTTTTAACCTAACAAGATAATTAACCAAATATCCTTGATGCTGTGACACTAAAAGATAGGAAATATTTTGAGAACTTTGAAAAGGAAAAGATCACATCAGAGATGATGAGGCAGGAAGATTTTATTAAAAAGGTGAGTATTCAAAGGAAAAAGGGGAGGTAGGGATAAGTAAAGAAGGGAAAAAATTTGATAGGTAAAAAAAGAAAACAAAGCTTATGTATATAACGGGGCAAGGAGTTGTGGAGGGAGGGAAATGGGAAAAAAGAAAATTAAGTCATGTCACGTTCTAGCACAAATTCTCAATGTCAACTGTGATCATAACGTGTATAAAAAATATACCAGTAAAATCAATTCTCAAAAAAATCTAAAGAAAAGAAGAAGAAGAAGAGGATGATGAAGAAGAAGAAGAAGAAGAAGAAGAAGAAGAAGGAGAAGGAGGAGGAGGAGGAGAAGAAGAAGAAGAGGAAGAAGAAGAAGAGGAAGAAGAGGAAGAGGAAGAGGAAGAAGAAGAAGAGGAAGAGGAAGGAGAGGTGGTAGCTAGAAGAAATCTTTAAGAGCTGGTTGGAGTACACGATAGAGGCTTGTTTCCTCAGAGAAGTCAGAAGAAGAAGGGAAGGGCGTGGCTGGAGAAGAGAGACAGAGGTGTTTCCGAGGTGTTGCTGAGGTCCTAGAACAGGAGGTGATGCTGCAAGACTCAGCAGAGTCCAAACATGGAGGGCGGGCACAAGACACTTTGATTCTGGGAATTTATTCACATTTTAAGAGCAGGAGAGTAAAATAAAAATGACAGGAGAATACTGAGGAAAGCAATAAAAATGATCAGATTCATATATGAAAAAGCATATTTTCAAGCTAGGAAATATATGCAAGTGTTTTTACTAAGAATGTAGCCAACTTTATAGTTTTTTGAAATCAAATATGACAACAGGAATTCTTTCCTAAACCCTAGTGTGCAATAAAAATGCCATTATTTTAAGCAGTGTATTGGTGACCTTTAATTTAATGATCTTTTTGTTCAAAGTCAGCATGACATGGAAGCTGGCTGAATGTCTTCAAGGGCCATTAAATGGGGCAGGCCATCACACTGGAGCTTTTTAGTTTGCCATTGACAACTACAAGAAGCTTTTCTATAACGCTATGAGAAGGGCCGGGATGTAGCTTAGTGGTACCACCACCTGCCCTGGCAAATGCAAGGTCCTGAGTTCAATCCCCCAGTTCTGCAAATCAATCAAGAAATTAAATGCTATGAGAGGAATGTCTGCTCAGAGCTCTCTGATGTCCAGAGGAAGTGGCAGTGTCATATCCGGAGTATATGGGGCTTTTCCTCTGTCATCACTAGTGAGAAGCTGGTCCTGAATCAGGGAAAGGAAATGATTATTGCTCATGTGCTGCAGTCACTACCCACAACCAAAACAGGAGCTTACACTGATAAGGCAGCACCATAGCCTTATTCACTGCATTGTTAAGTTTTCCATCTCATTAAATGACTTCTACTAGGCCAGAACTTGCTTCTTAAAAACAAATCTCTCTATTGCTGCACTCTTCTCTTTGGGGCTAACTGGAATCATTTCTACCATATGTTCCTATAGCTCTTTATTAAATGACACCCTGTTCTTTCTTCTGTCATTCTCACCTAAAGTTGGACTGCTTTCCTTTGCAGGAGTAGGTAAACATTTACTCCTCCTTCACTGATGGTGCATGAAGTCCGTGGTGCCCCCAGGTCAAGAGGGAAATGCCTGATTGTTGTGTGAGGTCATCCAATGATGACTTTTCCAAACTTGAAGTTGATATATAACTCCAGGGCAAGTAGAAGGAGACAATTAAAGTTAAATATATTGTTTTTTTCGTAATTGTAAATTGAAGCAAAAATTAAAATGGGGTCCTATCTCTTACATAACGATGATTTTAAGCTGCATATAATTTCTTCTGAGGTCACTTCTTTCCCTTGAGCCTTTTGAAGATAAACAAGGGACAGAGGATCACTGTTAGTATTCTGAGCCTGTTCTCAAGGTTGGTCCTTGAAAATATCATTTCACCAGCACCCCCATTGTCATGTGTTCCTAGATTTCTCTGAGCCTCATGATGGCAAAGCTTCAGCCTTGTGTGAATGTCACAGCCTGTATTTCTCTGCTTATCCTCAATTCCATAAAAGAGAGGATCAGTACTGCCCAGCAGTGCAGATGAACCACAAACTCATGGGCATCTCTGACTGAGCTCCAGGATGGACACTCAGCCTTCCCCTTGACCTTGCTCAGCACTCTTTCTGTAGTAACTCCAAATATTCACAACTCTCCAGAAAGGCCTAAATGGTCACTTGGACAAATCACTTATGGTATTTGCTTCTACTTCCCTGTCTTTAAATACCCTCAGACTGTGTTATGCAAACTCAAGCTTGTTTCCAGGGACAAAATCTTTCACCTGTGGGGAGTGGTCACTCACTCCTGTAATCCCAGCACTCGGGAGGCAGAGGCAGGAGGATTGCTATGAGTTTGAGGCTGACCTGGGCTATATACTGAGTTCAGGGCCAGCCTCAACTACAAAGTGAGATTTCTGTCTCAAAATAAAAAAAAAAAAAACAACATTCCACTTACTCACGTTCTTGCCTAGTATTTAACAACAGATGGTGAAGATGGTGGGTTTTGCTTGCCCATTTCCTATTCTGCTATAGACTGACATGCTTGAGAGCTCTGGGTACCAGAACTCTATATCTCCATTTAGATCGCGATCCATTGTATATTTTCTGCTCCAGTTTGTGTCTGGAATATCCTCGCAAAGGCCCAAGTACTAAATGCTAAGTCCCTAGCCCTTGGTGCTAATGGGCACTATTCACTGGTGGCAACTTTAAGAGCTATGGCCTCTTCGGTCCTCAAAGTCTTGCTCTTGACAGGTTGTGGGTCATCCTTTTTCTGTCGTACTCTCAGTGATGAGGTAAGTGATTTTGGCCTGCCATATACTCCCATCATAAGGTGTTGCCATAGGCCCAAGCAATGAGGCCAACCAGAGATTGACTGAAACTTTTAAAACTGTTTATACTCAAATGGATATACCTTCAGGACATCCTCATAAGTGAAATAAATAGGTCACAGATGTGTAAATATCGTATCTTTTCTCTGGTATGAGAAAATGAAGATGTAAATGAGTTCTGGTATGTATAGTTGATATTGTGAAATAGAAAATATTTAAAAGGAGGGTCTGAGGAGTTAGCTCAGTGGTTCTGGTGCCTGTCTTACAAGCGCAAGGGCCTGGGTTCGATTCTCTGGTAACCACATACCATACTGGGCGTGCAGACTCACGCCCAGCAGCATCCAGTACCACATACCACAGTGCTGGATATGGTGGCTCACGCCTGTAATCCCAGCACTCAGGAGGTAGAGGCAGGAGGATTGCTGTGATGTGAGTTTGAGGCTGAGCTCAGGAACAGCCTGAACCACAAAGCGAGACCCTGTTTCAAAAAAAAAAAAGGAAAGAGGATATAGGGATAAATAATGAGCCGAAAAAGAATGTGATAGTAATAAAAAAAAAAAAAAGGAAACAAACCTTATGTATATAGGGGGTGGGGGTTGCAGGGTGGATGGGGAAGAGGAAAAAATGAGAATCAAATCATGTCATATTCTAATATAAACTCTCAATGTTGATATGATGATGATGTGTATTCATATTGTACCAATAAAAATTTGAATAAAAAAAACTATGAGCCTGAACAAACCTTTTCTTTTCATAAGATGATTGATCAAGTAGTTTTTAAGTATCAGTAAGCTGACTGACACATCTATTTGTCTTGCCTCAATAGCCTCCCCTCTTCACATTGTGTTTTCTATGACCTTCAAATTTTTGTCATTCTCTCATCAGAAGGAAAAAAAGCCCCTTATACTGTAACTGCTTTTCTCTACATACTTCTGTCTCTTATTTTTTCTTTTTTTCCACAGAAAATCTCTAGTATTGTCGTCATCATCTATGTCTACTTTCTCATGTCACATTCTTTCCTCCTTTCTTTGAATTTCTACTGCCAAATCAGCTGGCCCTATTTATGCCCTACCTCGGTAGATCCTCCTATGGCATTTCAAATGGCAGACTTCTCGCTTTTCAATCTCTCTTCTCATAGTTTCTATTATATCACACTCTTTTATTTCCTCCTTTATCTCTCTCCAATAGACCTTCTTCTTTGCTCCTTAAATGATGTGTTTGCTGTTGTTTTGCTCTTACTCTTCCCATTTTCTTTCCCAATTCTTTTCACTCTCATGATTCCCTCATGATCCTTAGGCTACAACATCCACACCTGTATTCTAGCTGAGACCTTCTAGGAAGTTTCATTTTTATAAGGATACAGTCTCCTGAGCCTCTCCATCTGGCTACCCACAGATTCTTCAAATTCACTCTTTATAAATAATATACACCTTGGTCTGTCTTACATATGCTTCATTTGCATGTGCCTCTAATAGTGGATGGAATTGTATTCATCTGACCACCTAGTTTACAAACCCTGGGAATATCCTCTGTTCTATCTTTTCTTTTACCAACTCATATCTTGCAAAATATACCCTTTTCTTTTAACCACTACTAGTGGCATTTATCTGCATTAGTTGGGCCCTTATCACCTCTCACTTGAGCTATGGTAATACTGTCAACAGGATCTTCCTGCCTTCAGGCTTGTTTTCCTCAAACTAATCTATGACACTGACCTCTGAAAAATCCATCTAAATTATAAATCTGGTCATGTTCTTATGCTTACAACACTTCTGAAATTTCCAAAGGATTCTAGAATAAAAATTAATGATAAGGCTTTTCTTTGTCATCTTTTGTATCCTTGGCCTCATTATTCACCATGTCTTGTCACTACAGCATGAGTGTTGACTGTCTGCCAGGAGTTCCAAGGCTTGGTCCCAAAGCGGGTGCTGTTTTGAGGTTATGTGGATGCTGAGAGGTGTTACTAAAGGAAAAGACCTTAAGTCATTGGATCTTACTTTGGAGAAAGATTGTTAGGACCCTGTCCCTTCCTCTTCCTCTCTTTTGCCAACTGTGAACAGTTCTGCTCCACCACGTAGCCCTGGCATCATGACTAATCCACCACAGGCCCAAAGCAGATGCAGCTTCTAAAACTATGAACCAAAATAAATATTTTCTACTTATAAGTTACTTATTTAAGGTATTTGTTATAATGACAGAAAGCTGAGAGACACTCTTGTCTTCCTCTGTATTTCTAGTAGCAATGAATCACCAAGTGATGATGATCATTGTCATTTACTGTTACTATTCAGAGTGTTTATTATACACCAGGTACTAGGATTCTTTCTTCATATGTATTATATCAAACAATCCTCACAACAGCACTATCTGGCAGGTATTTTTATTACTCTTACAAGGAAACTAGGTCACAAAGAAGATAAGTAACCTGTTAAAACTTGCATCATTAATAAGGTTCTGTGTGTTGATCTACCTTCTCAGCTTTACCCGCACTGTTCCTCTCCTGTGACATCCCTGTTGATGCTTGCCTGATTTTGGCCCTTCAGCCAGCTTGTGCCATTTGACCTCTCTTTTCTACCTTTGGAATTTCTACTAATATTTCAAAAGCCACTTAGATAGCCTAATGTCTCCTTCCCCCTATAACTGAAATGGCCCCCAGCAGTTACTCTCTATGTAAGTCATTTAGAAAGTCGTGCAATACCAAAACTAATTCTCTAGTGTCATGAAGCATCCTTCCTTGTTGCCTGGACAGCTTTCTCAATCAATTGTTAATTGCCATTGTTCAGGTCTTTATTTATTTATTCTTTCCTCTCCAGGGACAATATGAATATTCTGATTGCTTTCCACTTTTCTTTCACCATGCTCAATTAATAGAAGGTTGATATTTCTTCTTTTTAAGCCTGAGACTCTTACCAATCTTTCCATCCTAACACTCTTCTTATTCTAGGCATAAAAAAGGAATTTCTTTCCATTTCCCCACTAACCTTAGATATAGTATGTCGTTAAAGCCTCAATCCTTTTCCCCTCATGTTTGACTGACCCACTTTCTTATCTACAGCTCTCCAGGCCTAAACTGGCTGACAGCACCCACCATACAGTCCAGTGTGCACAAAGAAAATCAAAGAGTGCAGCCAATCCCTGTGTGGCCATTGACCAAGTAAACTTCAGATACTCTTATTGTCTTTGTCCATTTTCATGCACTGTAACAAAATATCTGAATCCACATAATTTGTAAAAAAACAGAATTTCATCTTGGAGTATGATTCTAGAGACCAAGAAGCCCAAGAGTATGAACCCAGCATCTCTGAGGGTCTTTCTCAATCACATTGTGGCAGAGGGCATCACAAGTTAAGCCAGTGCACACATACTAGTTCTGATCTCTGTCCTTCTTTTAAAGCCACAAATGACATCATGGAGCCCCACCTTCATAACTTCATCCAATTTTAAGTACCTTTGAAAGGTCCTACCTCCAAATACCAATAACATATGAACCACAAAGCGAGACCCTGTTTCAAAAAAAAAAAAAGGAAAGAGGATATAGGGATAAATAATGAGCCGAAAAAGAATGTGATAGTAATAAAAAAAAGGAAACAAAGCTTATGTATATAGGGGGTGGGGGTTGCAGGGTGGATGGGGAAGAGGAAAAAATGAGAATCAAATCATGTCATATTCTAATATAAACTCTTTTAAAGCCACAAATGACATCATGGAGTGATGCCCACACCTTCATACCACAGCACTTATGCACTTTGAGGAGCTCAACAAAGGGAGAACTGACAGACAATGTACAGCATGACCATGACTCTGAGCATATCAGGGAAATCCTCAAAATGATGTAAGATGTGAAGGGAGCTACCTTCACTAAAACCCTACTGCTGTTTGTGGCTGGGATCAAATCAAATCACAAGGAACCATGAATATACCCTTACAAAGTATGGGGAAACAGTTTATTCATGGTTTAGTTTTTCAGCCTCCTGTTCTGCTTTATGAGGAAATGTGATACACTGCAGGGGATTTACACAGGTGGATCCTTGATGCAGAGGACTTGTGGAGCATGGTGACTGGAAAAGAAATACTCTAATATCAATGAGAGTCCTGACTGACAGGTGCAAGTGATAAACAGAACTGGTCATTTTTTGGTCAAAAATTCATGTTACCTCCTCACAGAACAAGACCACAGTCATCATAAGTCCTTCACCCTTACAGGTTGTCACTTTCCACAGTGTCAAGTTGGCACCAAAAGATCTAACAAGCCAGGCATTGTGGGACATACCTGGAGTCCTAGCACTCTGGAAGCCAGAAGTGGGAGGATGACAACTTTAAGCCCAGCCTGAAAAATTGGTAAAATTCTATCTCCAAGTAAAATTGTTCAAAGGCCGGGGGCATAGCTTAGTGTAAAGGCTCTGAGTTTAATTCTCAATGCATAATAAATGAATTAAAAGGCTTTGAGGAACTGGGTAGGGAAGTGCTAACTTCACTGTGTGCTCACAGGGGCTGCGTGCTGTTCTCTCTAAGGCTTCACAATTTTTTAATTGAATTTATTGGTACATTTTACATATACATTATGATCACACTCAACATTAACAATTTGTGCCTGTACATGACTTTTCTTGATCCTCATTTTTCCCTCCTCCTGCTCACTTCATTACCCTCTAGCCCCCTACATACACAAGTGTTGATTCCTCTTTTTGGTTTTACTATTGAAATTTTTCTTTCCTTTCTTTATTTTTCCCCTGCATCCTCCCTCCTCTCCCTTTGAACATTTTCTTCCAGTTTCACAATATCTGTCATACATTCTGGACCTCATTTACACCTTAGTTTCTCATACTAGAGAAAAGATATTGTATTATCACATCTGTATCCTATTTATTTCACTTATAAGTATGTCCTCAAGGTACACCCATTTGAGTGTAAATAAATCCAATTTATCATTATTTATGGCTGAGTAATACTCTATTTTATATTTTTTTAACCCACAGCTTCTTTATCTAGTTTCCCATTGGTGAAAATTTGAGCTGTTTCCAAGATTTAGCTATTACAAATTGAGCTGCTATAAATATAGGTGCACATATGTCACTGTGATACGAATCTTTTAATTCTTTCATGTATACACCTAGCAGAGAAATAGCAGGATCAAAGGGACCATATGTCTTAGCTTTTTGAGGAGTCTCCATACTGATTTTCATAGTAGCTGCACAAGTCTACATTCTCACCAATAAGAGAGAAGGATTCCTTTCTCCCAACAGCCTCACCAGCAATTGTTGTTGGTTGATTTCTTGATAGCAGCCATTCTTTCTGGAATGAGACAGAATCTCAGTATTATTTTCATTGGCATTTCTTGAATGACTAGTGATGTTGAACTTTTTTTATATATTTTTCTTAGCTGCTTTTACTTCTTCATCTGAAAAACACCTGCATGTCAGATGCTCATTTGTGGAATGGGTCTTTAAATTGGAGGAGCTGGTTTTTCTTTCAAAGTTCTCTGTATATTCTGGATAGTAGTCCTTTTTCTGAAGAACAGTTGCTAAAATTTTTTAACAACTTGCTGGTTGTCTTTTCCCTCTGTTAGTGGTTTCTCTTGCTGTGCAGAAGCTTTTTAATAAGATGAAATCCCAATTGTTGATACTTTATGCTTGTCCCTATGCTGCTGAGGTTTTGTTCATGAGGTTTTAGCAGGTTGAAACCCAGTTTTTCCAACACTGTTTATTAAAAAGGTTATACCAGTGTTTCCAAAAATTCTACCTAACCTATCTTCCACCAGCTTTAGTGTTTCCGTTTTAATATTTTTGTCTCTAATTCACTATGATTTTAGTTCAGTGCACATGAAAGACAAGGAACTAAGGACCAGGGATTTAGCTCAGTGGTTCTAGAGCCTGCCTTGCAAGTGCATTTTCATGTCGGGGATTGTGATACCACCTGCCATGTCCTTGTTGCCCAGAATTGCTTTTGCTAGTCTAGATCTCTTGGTTCCATCCCTGGTAACCACATACAACAATGCCAGGCATGGAAACTCATGCCCACCAGCAATCAGTATCATATATCACAGTGCCAGGTGTGGTGGTTCATGCCTATAATCCCAGCAGAGGCAGAGGCAGAGGCAGGAAGATTGCTGTGAGTTCCAGGCTCACCTGGGCTACAGAGTGAGTTTAGGGCCAGCCTGAACTACAAAGCAAGACCTTCTCTCAAAAAAAAAGACAGGGATCTATGTTTAGTTTTTGGTAGGCTGAAAACCAGTTTTTCCAGAACTATTTATTAAAAAGGATGTCTTTCCTTCATTGAGGGTGTTCACCTCTTTTGTCAAAGATGAGGTGGCTTAGTATGTTTGGAGTTGTTTCCGCACCTCCTCGTCTGTTCCACTGATCCATGAGTTTGTTTCTTTGCCAGTACAATGCTATTTTTATC
The DNA here is from genome assembly GCA_004026965.1 of Petromus typicus. NCBI lineage: Eukaryota > Metazoa > Chordata > Mammalia > Rodentia > Petromuridae > Petromus > Petromus typicus. Next base: position 35,219 of record PVIR01006357.1, read on the forward strand.
ACATTGTCTTTGTAGTACAGTTTCAAGTTGGGGATTGTGATACCACCTGCCATGTCCTTGTTGCCCAGAATTGCTTTTGCTATTCTAGGTCTCTTGGTTCCAGATGAATTTTTGGATTGTTTTCTCTAGCATCTCAACAGATGGAGAAAAAATGTTTGACAAAATCTAACACCCATTCATGATTGAAACTCTTCAGAAATTTGGAATAAATGGTCTTTATCACAACCTGATAAAAACTATTTATAAAAACCAACAACCAGTATCATACTAAATGGTGAAAAATCTGAAACCTTCCACAGTAAAATCAGGAATAAGACAAGGATGTCCACTATCACCACTCCTGTTCAATATAGTTCTGGAAACATTACCCATAGCAATTAGACAAGAAATAAAAAGAATAAAGATAGGAAAAGAAGTTAAGAGGTCACTATTTGCTGACTGTGATACTCTACATAAGAGATTCCAAAAAACTCGCCAAAAAATTTCTTAATTGCCAGGTTTATTACAATAGCTGGGCACAAAGTCTGTACCCCAAAATCAATAGCTTTCCTCTACTCAAATAAGATGCTCACTAAAAGACAAATAGAAGAAACAATTTCTCACACAACACTACCAAAAAATATATATATAGAAAAGAAATATCTAGAAATTATCTAACAAAGGAGGTTAAACACCTCTTCTCTGAAAACTACAGCACTTTGAAAAAGGAGATTGAAAAGGATAACAGAAAACGGAAAGACATCCCTTGCTCCTGGGTAAGAAAAACCAATATCATCAAAGTGGCCATATTGCCAAAACTACTATATAGATTCAATTCAATCCCCATTGAAATCCCAACAGCATATTTCACAGGGCTTCACAATATTAACTCACTCACTCTTCTCAATAGCCCCATGACATGACTATAATTACCACAAATAATAGGAGATTGGACACGGCTAAGTTTCTAGCTGAAGTCACAGAGCCAGGGTAGCAGGAGGAGGTGGCTTCTGGCAATCCTGATAGCAAGCAATCCCATGTATCACCCCCAGGTGTCTGACAACTCTGTGGTGAGTTCTAGGTACTCAGGACTATCCTAAGTGTTTGACTGGCACAAACTCTTAATTTTCATAACCACTATATGAAATAAGCACTCTTACTGTCTCCAGGATGTAAATGAAGAAGGTGAGGCCCAGAGAGATCATGAGACAGACTTTCCTGAGGTACTTGGGCGGGGGAAGGCTCTGGTGGAAAGGGCACTCTGGCCCCAAAGCCATGCTCTGAACTCATCCATGGGGATAAGAGGTATCTGCAGGGCCACCCCGTCAGGGTGCTGGAAAAGAAGGCATAGAAGCACCTGTACAGAAGCCAACATAGGGAGGTCTTGCACCCCTTTCAAGCACCCAAGACTGCTCTGAAGGCTCCAACAACAACCAGGTTCACTTTTTGGTGCAAGGCATTGGGGTTCTTTGGCTCTAGTACCTCTGAGAGTAGACTAGTTGGCAGCAGCTGGACTCCTGGAGCAGGTTTTGGTCCCCCATACTATATAGAAGCTGAAATATCTTATCATAGCTATGAGATATGGTTTCACTAAAATAGAATAGAAAGAGTGAGCAGTGTTTGAGGTGAAAGCTCAAAGTTGTGGTTCCTAGTCTTGGATAAACACTGAAGAATTTCTAAATGATAACTCCACATGGTTTGTATTGAGGCAAGAATGGAGAATGAGCTAGCACAGCATTGTGAACAGGGAAAAGATAGGGAATGTGGTGTTTTCAGGTTATAAATTCAACCAGAGAAAGAATAGAGGAAGTCAAGTTCAGAGTTTAGGATGTGTCCTGAAGGCTGGTTGCCCGGGTTTCATTGCTAGCTTCACCACTAGCTTGCTATGTGGCCTCAAACAATGAATGAACCACCTCTGTGCTTAGCATCTTCCTCTGCAAAGTGAAATACAGGAAACTGTGCCTTCCCCATAAGCAGACTGCAAGAATCCCTTGGTTATCATTTGTGTAGCACAGCCTACCACGCATCGTAAGCTCTCAACAAAGGTTAAAGGTCATTGTTATCTCTGTTTGAGACAGTAGGAACCTCGGCTAGGACAGGTAGTGTGGAAATGGTAGTGCTAAAGGCTCTGAGGAGAATGTAAATCCAACCTGCTCCTTCTAAATATGCCTCCCCACATTCTTCCAGCTGCCAGTTTGTTGTCCCTACTAAGCTGAATAGACAGGTGACAGTTATAGACTCTGTGACACTGTTCTTTATGTTTTGTGGACATTTCCATATTTTCATAGGAAAATTTTTTTTAAATGTTAGGGTTTTGTGATAAATTATTTTCTATTAGTACATGTTTTCTGTACACAATAATTACATTATCATGGAGGAGTATTATGTTTGTATACATAACATTTTTTTTTTTTGGCCCTTGTCTTTTATCCCTCCCTGCTCTCTCCAACTCTTGTTCCCTTTCCCTATAAAATCTCTTTCTATATTTCCTTTCAATTCTCTTGCAAGGTAAAAAGGATAAATTATTTTTTGTCTGGCTTATTATCCTCATTTTAGAAGCTTTAAAAAAGTTCTAGGAATAGAAAGGGAGAAGTTACAGCAAGAAGAAAGAACAAAGCTCTCACACCACCTTATGAGAGCAGAGAAAGAAAAATGTGGGTCCAAACCCAGGGTCTAGTGTCTTTGAGGAATTTACTTCTGTTATTTGTTTCCTCTCCTATAAAGCAGATTGATGATCCCCCCTGGTAGGTTTGTGATTAGATTTAAATAGATAACATATGTCATCCCCTGCCAGGTACACAGTAGGCCCTCAGAAAAAGTTAACTCTTTCCTTCCTGCCATAGTGGAATGTATGAAGGTGAGGTAGGAATAGAAGTACGGGTTATGAGGAGAAGAAAACTTCAAGTCTGATCATATGAATTGAGTGGGCTGATGAGAAATTGCTGTTGAAATGGGCTCACAGCAAAATTGTGCCATAAGTATAAGCGGAAAGGCAGCATAAGCCACTCTAGGTAGAAAATGGGGTTCTTATTCTCTTCAGCCAATAGCCAAGCTTCCCCAACAAATAGACCCCAAAGAGAGACGGTAACTTATTTCGTTGTACAGGCTGAGCATTCCTAATCCAAAAAATATTGAACCTTTGGAGACTGATATCACACCACAAGTGGCCACAGTGAGAACATAGGCATGCTAAAAATAGTACATAAGTGACCTTCAAGCTCTGTGTGCACATTGTAGATGAGACATAATTGAGTTTCATATTTAAGCTTGGGTCCCATTCCCAAGTTAACTCATTATGAATGTGTAAATACTCTAAAATTAAAAAAAAAAAATCCTGAAATCAGTAACCTCTGATGCCAAGCATTTTAGACAAGGTATACTCCGCCTGCAATAACATATCAGGCTTGACTTCTAAGTAAATATGTATTTTAACTAGAAAAGGCTATTAAAAAATGGCCATAGAACAATGTTGAGATTGTAACAAAAAAGTAAGGAAACAAATTTTATATATATGGGGGGGTGGTAGGGTGGGTGGGGCTACGGGAAAAAATGAGAATTAAGTTGTGTCTTATACTGGTACAAATCCCCATTATGGAGTGCAATCATGATGTGTATATTTAATGTACCAATAAAGATAATTTTTTTAAAAAATGGCCATAGATGTTATTGTATTGAGTTGGGGGTGGAAGCAGGTGAAGAAGAACAAAGAAGGGGCCCAGCTGCTGTTGCTGAAATCACAGCACATTCATGTCCACCTCCTATTATCCGAAGCAGTCACTGGGAGTGCAAAGGGGACATGACAGGGTCCATCTGCTCACTTTTGAGGCCTAAGTCTGGTGGACAATGAGAGATCTCAATGGTCACAGTCTAGCAAAAGACAGAGCAGGAGCTTCAGTCTAACATGCAGATGCAAGATATAAGGCACAAGTGGTAGTAGAGGCACCAGGGACCGGAGCACAAGGAAAGAGGAAAGGAAATGTCCACATTCCAGGTGACACAGGACACGATTCTCTTTAACCTTCACAACAACAATATGAAGAAGATATTATCTCCAACCTATGTGCAGTGTACAGGGCTCAGCAAGGCGTGTATTACACAGGTCCTAGGAAACAGAAGCAGGATTCAAACCTCAGTTCACCTGACACCAAAGTACCCTGTTGGATTGCATACCATAGGCCGAAAGCTGAACCTAGAGAGCTCCGCTTTGTCCATGAAAACCCACCCCACCAGCCCCACAGTAATAACGGGATTTGTGTATCTGTTCTGGCACTGCTCTCCCTGGTCTCTGTGCCCCAAAAGTGGACAGGGCAGGAGTCTGGCTGTTACTCTTCTCGTCCTTCCTTTACAGTCTGTTTTCAGATACTGGCCTTGACTGCTTCAGCAGATCAGTCTCCCTGGGAGGTCACATTCCGGTGTGTTCTGGCTGACGGCCAGCCTGGCCTCTCTGTGGGCTGCAGGAAGGCCTGAGTTTCCCACCCTTCCTCCTACCTCATCTCTCCTCCTCCCACCTGTCAGCATGGTGGGGCTCAGAGATCTTGTCGGTCCTGCCTGCTGGTCTATTTCTGCTTCTCTTCCCAGGACTTAGCTTTGCTATCTAAGCGAATGCACAGTAGGTGGCTTCTGACAGGCTCTGAAAGGTCATCTTGAGTTCTTCTGGATAGCAATGTTAATGACAATCATGACAGTACTAAGCACAATCCAAGTAGCCCAGCACAAATTTTGTGAATTGCACCAATGATCAACTATGTTGATCTTGTTGGTTGGAGCCTGGGGATGATGCTGTCATTTACACTGATGTGCAAGGGGAATATCAGCTGAATCAAAACCTGAGAGCCTACAAGAGCAAAGAGCAACCTCCTCATCTTGGAGTGCTGAGACCTGAAGTTGGAGCTGTGAAGACAGTGATAGGAAATGGGAAATGGTGAAGAGAAAGGGGGCAAGTTAAGAACCCTCCTCAATTCTTTGCTTCTTCCCAAGGGAACTGGCAACAGCAGTAGTACTGACAGTTTGGGAGCTGCCAACTTCACAAGAAGAGTTGCCTGTGGACCACATTTGGGTTTATGCTACTAAGGGCTCTTCATGGGTTCCTAGATTATTTCAGGGTGGAATCTGGCCATGCCGGAAAGACAAAGCATGTGATTAGAGGGTAGGGACTTTGACCCTTGTGATAGTAATTCACCTACACAGGAGGGAAGCTGGAGATTGAGCTCAAACACATAGTCAGTGATTCATATCTACATAATGAAACCCCAATGAAAACTCTGGGCCCCAAAGCTGGGTGAGTTTCCTAGTTGGTAACCATATAACTATGTCAGGAGAGTGGCACATCTTAATTCCGTGGGGTGAGGGCTCTCCCAAGCTCCTCCCCTGGTCTTTTCTTTTGACTGGTCCTGATTTGCATCTTTTTAATGAAACAGAAATCACAGGTACAGCACTTTCCTGAGCTCTATGAGTTATTCTGCCAAAGTAATGAACTTACGGTGGTGATAGGAATCCTCAGGGTGTAAAGAATTGGTCAGAAGTATGGAATTTGGGGTTAGTATCTGAAGCAAAGTGTCATTTGTGCAGGACGGGCCCCTGATGTCGTGGGCCCATTGGTGTCTTCGCTAACTTAGAGAAGAGTCAGAATTTCACTGAGACATACAGTGAGTGAATGACTGAATCTTTTGCAGTCCGGGGAGAAAAGGTGAATCTGTCTCTCTGCCAGGACATCCTCAGAGTGAATACCACAGCTTCGCTTCCTCAATTGTCTCTAGTTAAAACAATGATTATATTTCCAGTCCTGGAGTTGATTCTCATACAAGGCTTGAGGCGGCTGTACTTTCACAGTGCCCCTGAAGCGACACTTTCTGAGGCAATCAGCCTTTTGGCTAATATAACATGCTAGTGCTGAGGAATGAATTGATCACTGAATAATCAAACTCATTTGGTGTCTTTAAAATGGAGATAATTTCACATAGTTCAGACACAGTCCAATTATTTTGTTGTTAAGAGAGTGAATTGGCTTGGCCTTTTGTAATTCGATCGGTTGCTTGGCAGTCAACTTGCCAATAGTTTTTGCCTCCCCATTTTTCTCTCTGATTTTAATTGTAGCATTGGAATAAAAGAATAATTCACCCATCTGCTACTTTAGATTCTGAGGTTTAATTTTAAAAGTCTGTTTTCTTAAAAATTCCCAGGCTAAAGGAATCCAACTATTATTTTACATCCTTTTTCTTTTTTTCACCCCATAACCCCCAATCACCTCAGTACCTTTTCTTCTCCTTTTTAAAAATAACAAACTAATAAAACAAAACCAAAGAAGGATTTATCTAATGCTGAGAGTATAAGAAATCCTATTCTCTCCAGAATATTTCATATTCTACCTGATTGATTATACATGCTTTGCTCATATTCAGCAATACTGTGTCCCACTATGATCTCCAGATCTTTGTAGGTCATGTTTTCTTGAATTTCTAAGCTTCCTTTCTCTGTCTTTCCTCTTTTCCACCATCCTTGTAGCTGTGAATAATTTTCTTTATCCTTAAATTTGTTATTTGTCTTTATTAATTATTCCTTTCTTAGTAAACAAAAAATTAACCAAGTAAAAAAAAATTATTTTTTTTCTTGGTTCGCGAAGAACTGTATTTTACCCCATTCATAGTTTATCAAGGCCACTCAAACTCTCCATATTTTAAGTATATCCAAATTTATGACATTTGCCTGTAAAAAGAGCTACTCTTTCCCCCTCCTATTTTAATTTAGCTATTGTAACTCTTGTCTGCGTGTAGTAAAACATGGCTACCTTAAGTTCCTTCCTAAGGAGCCCGGTCTGACCTAGGGCTATAGGTGTGTCTCTAGTAACTTCATCTTTCCAGGAGAGCAGGAGGGTAAACAACCATCTTTGGCCCACTTCTCCAGACTCATCACAAGACCTATTATTAAGAGATGAGCACACGGAGAACTCCATTGTGTCGAGTACAGCCCCATTCACAGCACTTTGAATTAAGAAAGACAGAGATACTCAGGTTGTCTTTTACGAGGACCAAGGCTGAAAGGGTAAGGCCATAAAGACCTTGGGTCAGCTGACATTAACAGCAAGCCAAAATATGGAGAAGGTAGAAGTCACAATTAAGCAAGAGGTAAAATGTACACGTTGCATTAAGTCAGAGAGTGAGAGCAGAAATCAGAGCCCACGCAATGAAAACTGTAGTCCAGAAGTCTCCATGGCAGAGCATAAGGAGCCACCAACCCAAGAACAGAGGTCTTGAGAGCCGTCATTTCCCATGATTCTATGGGTCTCTCTCCCTGGTCTAGCTGTTGGCCTCCTCCAGAAAATCCTTGTGTCATTTATGAAGTCCACCTTCTGCTCTGTGCCCCCCAGTTTTTGAGTGATTCACAGGTCAGTGGCAGAAGAGCTTTCCCTAGTCTGATGAAAAACAATGCCAGAAAGGGCCGGGGAGTTGGCTCAGTGGTTCTGGCACCTGTCTTGCAAGCGCAAGGACCCGGGTTCGATCCCCGGTAACCATATACCATACTAGGCATGGAGACTCACGCCCAGCAGCAACCAGTACCACATACCACAGTGCCAGGCGTGGTGGCTCATACTTATAATCCCAGCACTCGGGAGGCAGAAGCAGGAGGATTGCTGTGATATGAGTTTGAGGCTAAGCTCAGGGCCAGCCTGAACCACAAAGTGAGAAACTGTCTCAAAAAACCGAAAAAAAAAAAAAATGCCAGAAAAATCTGAATGACACACTGCTTGTTCTACCATTCTTTAGCCTGGGGCTGTTCTGCCCAACAGCAAGGCTTCAGGTGCAATCAAAACTATAAAATGACAACAAATCAGTGAATATTTATGAAATCTGCTCCAAGTTGAGCATCTGTTAAAAAAAAAAAAGAGGCCAATATTTGACCTTTAAGAGGATAAAGAACAAAAAGCACACTAGTGGAACTCAGATGTGGAAGTAATTCATGGTGCAGCTGGAAGTGGACCGGATTGGTCCAGAGGGACTTGTCTAATCCCAAGCACATTGGGAGAGTTAGATCCTCCACCTTGTGGCCTTAGCAAATATCCTGAGCTATCTGATCCCACAGCTCCGCAGTGTTCTACGGTCTTACCCACCATGGCCTATCCCAGGGGCAAATAATTTTATCTTCATCTCCTTTGCTGTTGACAGTGATTATGCTGCTGTTTAAGTCAAGATGACCCCTTAGCATCTACACAGGGCCAAGTCTGTGGCAAGGAGAGTGGTTTACTCTCCTGACCTGGTGCACCAAGGCCTCAGCAGTGCCCCTGACTCATCTTGGAGCATGCCAAGGACTCTACTCCACCACACTGCAGGCCTGACTCATGCAGCAGCTTCCTCAGAAAGCACCCACAGATTCCCTGGTAATGTCCTCTGTGGGGACATACAAACAAAGCCAGCTAACAGCCTTGGTGGGCTCTGCTCAGAGGCACAGGGGTTGTGATCAGGGCTGCAGCCCTCTTTCTCTCCTCGTTCTCAGACTTTAAATCTTCTTTCCATTTCTACCATGACATCACAGCAAGTCCACTTAGGATCTATTTCACATTGGTATTAGCATTATGCGACCTGGGACAAGCTGAGAAAATGCAGTGCTTTCCTAGGGAGAAACTGAGAATGTAGTGAGGTGAGGGCAAGAGAACCATCCCTCAGGCCTGAAGTTTGACTCTTGGTTCCATTCTCTCTCTCGGAGAGTCTGTTTCAGAATGTCTGGTAGGAGTCCACATTATTAGCATTTTTAAAGGTATCTCAGATGATTCTGACAAGGGTGAGAACTATTCTTCAGGTATACATAACACCACACACACACACATGTGCACATGCGCACACACACACACACACACACAAAAATTATATATAGATATAATGCTACCACAATGTGTCACAATAGAAACCAAAAGCCAAAAAAAAAAAAAAAAAAGGGTTCAGTGTAAGGTCTGATCTAAGAAACAAGAGAGCATTTTAACATGAGATAATTTTTTAAAAAATTATCCTGAGTAAATTATTTCTCTTCCCTGAGGCATCTGGAAAGTTAAATTCTCTCTACAATCTTAGTCACTCTAAAGAATGTTAACGCTGTGCATATTGCAAATCTCTCCTTGTCCTCAGACTTTAAATCTTCTTTCAGATAATTAGTTTTCTGTGAGGAGTCATACAATTTGCCCAACCCAAAGGGTCTTTTTATTATCCTTCCTCTACATATGTGACTAGTATTTAAAACTACAAGTAACAAGAAAAGGTAGTAGGAGTGTGCATAAAGAAAATGAGCCAGAGGAGGTGTAATTGAAACCTTCCCCATCAAACAAATATAATGAATCACAGTAAACTGTAGATAGAGAAACTCCACAGTGTGGGTGTGGAGGTTGCCACGGGGAACAGAGTGTATGCTGGGAGGGAAGCTAATTAGCAGGAAGGGACTGGGGGCTATCAAAGTTGGATACCAGAAACAGCATGGCAGCCACCAGTGAAAGGAGCTCAAGGCAGTTCAAGCATTCGAGTGTTCTAGGCAGAAATTAAGCCTGGGAGCAAAAACTATACTACAGAGCTTAGGGATTTCAAAAATGTAGAAAACAAGGAAACTGTGGCCATAGGAAATAAAGAATATTTCAAATGAGTAGATCTGAAAGAATTTTCCTGGCTTCACTCAAGTGCTGGCCTCAGCTTTGTAAGAATCGTCCACCCTAGTGAATAATTAAGGATTCATTCAAGAGAAATATTTCTACTCTGAGAGCTTAAGGAAGATGGAAGTGAGAATGCCTAGTAAAACTTCCAAGAAAGGAATCATGTCTACCTTGAGATCTTTAGTGACATTAAGTCTCAGTTGTCGTGAGTTGAGGGACATGAGTTTTGTAAACAGGAGTCATAATTCTCTGGGGTTATATGCAGATCACACATAGTATGTTTAATGGCTATTGTGCACTTTTTTGTAAATCCAACTTCTTTGTTGCAAACTTGAAGTGTTTATGTCATGAGCAATATTTCTAATGAAACTTGTGATATGTCAAGGATAAACTTGTGATATGTCAAGGATAAACTTGTGATATGTCAAGGATAATATTCTATGACAAAACTCTCCTGGTAACATTTTTTAAAACTCTGGGCCAGGATGTAGCTCAGTGATGCTGCACCTGCCTGGCAGGTGCAATTTCCTGAGTTCAGTTCCTGGTACCAAAAGAAAAGAAAGGAAAATTCAATTCTGGACAAAATTCTGTAGGTGTGTACAAATTTCAGAGGTGACACAAAAGCTGTCTCTGGCTCTGGGAAACTAACCTGGCCTGTGTACAATGAGAACTCTGTCTCCCCTTACGGATTTGTCATACTTGTACCACATCCGTTGTGCACACTGTCCACTTTTCCTCCTATCATTCACTTAACTGTCCTTGTTCACCCTCTCTTATCGGTCTCCATAATCCTCAAAACATTGTCAGGGGTCCATCTTACATCTTTGAATGTGCTGTACATTTTGTCTGCAATTCATATCTTCATATTTTGAATTTCAAATGTCCAGTGTGATCATCAGCTTCTTTGCCCTCTCGCCATCTGACTTTTGGCCTCTTGGAAACCACTCATGATATCTTCCTAGTTAAACGCAATGACACTGTTGGGTTTCCACCCTTAGCATCTCTTCTTTAATTCTCTTTCCAGCCCCAGCTTAATGAATAACTTCTGGTTCTCTGTGTGTCTGCCCTGTTGTTCTCTCTCTATGAATAAGTGCAAAGTCAAATGACAGCATGGGTTAGACAATCAAAAGAAGTGACTATGGCAGACCATAGTGCCGCTACAGCAATGGAAGCAGTCAACTAAAAGGAGTGGCCTGAGTGCCTGCTGAGGAGAGGAGGACCAGTGATGTCGGAGAATTCAGAATTTTCAAAAGAATTCAGAGATCTAGACTTCTACTGGGGATATCTTTTTCAAACAATAGAAGTTAATTCAAAAAATTTTTGCTTACTTATCTTGTGAACCAAACCAGGTACATGAAAGGGTTAAGTTGGGTAAGAGGGCTGTGTTTCCCATTTCTGACCCACATTGCTTCCTCTACTTCACCATTATCACTTACATGGGAGCTAAAGCCAAAGAGCTTATATATAGGGTGAGGCATAAATCAAGATATAACTCCTTTACATGAATAGGGGCAAGAAATGGTCAGAAGAGACTCCCTGACAAGTACTGAATTCTAAGAGTTCTCTTTGGCCTTTGTTGGCTGCAAAGGAAAAATATATTCTCGGGTTCACAAAAGTGCTAGAAGTGGAACATGAGTATTCTTTGGATCTAAAGTTCTTCCAACAACTTAATTATCCATAGAGCAATCCATAGCAGGGCCTTGACTAGATCCCTGATACTTCTACTTTCAACTCTCTCAGGGACTGTCGGATCCCAGAGATCTCCTGCATCTTTCTCTTAGGGTCTCCCTGAAGTTGGTGGATGCTTGCTCACTTCTGTAGTTCATTTTTCTCAAAGAAGAATCCTGTGTGTCTTAGTTAATCATTTTCTCACCCAATTTGAACACTCCTTTTGTGCCATGTTACTCATCGGCTGGAAGCCAGGCAGAAATCTGATTGCCTAAACTATCTGCCTATGGGTCAAGTGCCCACTTCGGGTCTAATGAGTTGACTTAGGAGCAGAAGGGGCTGCACGGTAGGTACGGGATGCAATTGATTCTCAGCAGAGTTCTCATTAGAAGCCTGGGTGAGCTGTGCAAGTGAGGATGCAAGAGCTTCTTTTCTAGCCAGTGACTCTGACAGTGCCACTAGGAAATGATGGAAACTTTTAGGAGAACCAATGGTTACACAGGGAAGAGGTTTTGAAGGTCAGAAGGAACTCAGTAAGATTCCTACCAGATTTTGTAAGAAATAGAAACTGCTTTGACCTAATTTGTTCACTCAATAAGACACTGGTCACAATAGGGAAAAGCAAAATGCAAGAAGGCTGCAGGTTTATTGAAGGTAGGACACTACACCCAACTTTGAGCAGGATACCGAACACATGAAGAAATACGGATGTCAGAGAGATGGGAATCAAACTATCAGGTTTATCCAGAGAGCAGGCCTAGAGAACATAGACCAGAGCTACCTCCAAATGCCCTTCTAAGTACTTCATCCTGAAAACCTATGTGTACTGGGCCGGGGAGTTAGCTCAGTGGTTCTGGCGCCTGTTTCGCAGGCGCAGGGGCCCGGGTTTGATTCCCCGGTAACCACATAGCGATACTGGGTGTGGAGACCCACAGTCAGCAGCAACCAGTACCACATACCACAGTGCCGGGTGTGGTGGCTCACGCCTGTAATCCCAGCACTCGGGAGGCAGAGGCAGGAGGATTGTGATGTGAGTTGGAGGCTGAGCTCAGGGCCAGCCTGAACCACAAAGCGAGACCCTGTCTCAAAAAAAACCTATGTGTACTGTTATTAGCCAGCACAGAATCACCCAAATCTACACTCCCCAACAGCCCCCGTAGCAGCAGACTGTGAGAAGAGAATATCCCACGTTCAGGTAAAAAAGATAACAGGAGTTCTGTCTGCACATTTGTGGAACAAAGCTAGACGCTCCTCCTTTTGTACACACTAAAATGAGAGGGCAGGTATTTTCACAGCATGATTAGGACAGGAACACAGAGAGGGAGGAGTGGGCCCTGCCGATAATTCTCAGGTCAGGTTTCTGTGACTGCTTTAGGAATTCAAGAAGATAAATTCATTATTTAGCCAAAACACTCTTGAGCCCTTGCTACAGCAAACAGACTGCATCTCTGCTGGGTCGCATGAGGGCATGTGATGGCTAATTAAGGCAATAAACTGCATGTCAAAGCATTGACTCAGGAAAGAGTCAAGAATTAGGTGAGAGGTTCTTTATGCATCTAAGTAATTTTTTCTCACGTAATAAAACTTAGGCATGGAGACACAGCTAAAACATCAGTTGTAATGATATTATAACTGGCTGGCTTAGAATTCAAACTTCTACATGGAAAAATTTAGACACTGACTAACTCTTGAAACTCTAAGCACTGAACTGCCTTCTCTGTAATCTATACTCAGGTTCTGCTGTGTGACATGAGCGCCTGGGGGAAGGGTGCCTCCCTGGGCTGAAAGGCTATCTGAGTATAAGTATGTGCTCAGTGAGGAGACCCACCCACTCCTCTCAGCTCCTGAATCTTATCTAAGGTTCTCAGGTGCCCGGGAACACTGGCCTAGGGTGTCCCCAGCTGGGTCTCCACCCCTACATCTGGAAGCCGATAGAGCTAAGGGCTTCCTCCTTGCTCCCACAGCAGCAAATGCATTCTTGACCTGAAACATGATGCAGGTATTAACACCTGGTGATGGTAACAAATTCAGAGCTTCCCAGGCTCTATTACACCTTCTCCTCTCAGAAGTGCTGATATTATTACAGCGTGTTCAAGAACATCTTGCTAAGGCAGGATATTAGCTCCTCCTAGCACAGTTGCTGTCAAACTTACAGGCATCGGAAGCCCAGTTAAAATCCAGATCACTGGCCCTTGGCACCAGAGTTACTGAGTCAGAAGGACTAAAGCGTTTGCTTTTCTAACAGGTTCTCAGCAAGCTGAGGTAGCTGATAGGGAGACCACCCATGGAGAAGCTCTGTCCTAAAGCATCTTGAGTGTCCTGAAATTCCATCCATAATTTTTATGCCATTCCTGTGTAATTTCTGTCCTACTGTACACATCATGGTTTTCATCAGAATCTCAGATTAAATCAGCCATGTAAGCCAAAGCCAATACTTTTAGGAGTATCAACTAAGTCCGTATAGCTTGAGGAATGTGGATCCTAACAAGAAATGCATCAGAAAATATAAACGTGTTGGATAGAGCAAAGTTAGCTCTCCAAGATGTGCTCAGAGGTTTTGGGTAAGAGCTGAGTAACTGCTCATAGACATAATCAAAATAAAGAGATTTGGATAGGAATTAATATTCTCACCCTACAGGAATTTATTTTTAATTATAGATAATTATGCTGAATTACAACAAGATGATTTGAAGCATTACACTAATTTGGGAGTAATAAAGCGTGAATTACTGATGCAATCTTTAAAAATGTAACCTATCAATCAACACTGGAAGAAAAGCAGACAAAAGGCTATGATCTGATGGTATCAGTTTATGCTTCATAGTTAAAACTGGCCTTTGGCTTACCCTTTATGACTATCTGTAAGGTAGTACCTGTGCCTTCACGTGGAGCCCAACGCAAGGCTGTATCCCTCCAGACTGCCCTGTCTCCTGGCTGGCTCTCCAAATTCATTGCTTTTTTGGCAATGGAACACACTCCATACAAACATGAACTTGTGTCAGAACTTGATTCAAATTTTAGCTTTGACCTTTATTGGCAATATCACCTTGAGATAGTCACTTCTTCCTTCCCCAGTTTCAGTGGCCCCATCTCTAAAATGGAGCAATAACTGAATACAAGGTTATCTTGACGCCTATGGGACACAATGTACAAAATCTCGACACACAGTACCAACTCAACAAATGAAATCATTGAGAAGTATTATGGACGGCCTTTTACCATGATATACCTCACAGAATCAGATTTAGCCAATATATTTTGAAACTAGAACCTAATCTTGTAGGATTTCTTGAATACCCAGTAATATTTAATAGGAAATAGCCAGTTGCCTCGCTTTCATATATTCTTTCACTAGAGTTGTGTCTCTCGTGGGAGAAGGGGATTTCTGGCTTAACTGACTAAGCATCTGCTCATCACATGTTCTCCTGAATCTAAAAGGCCACATACTGAAGAAAGAGGAAGAAAATAAAAGTAAATTACAAATATTTCCCATACAGTGACTCTTAATTTCTATAGCAAAAAAAAAAAACCTAGTACTCTATGTCACTCAAAGTAAAAATACTTCATAAAGATGGAAAGAAAAATCAATACTAAACATCATCTGTGAGTCACTTCTGCTTGCCTCTTGTTACATAACGCCCTTTTATAGTGGGGAAAACAGGAAAATAATGCCCAAGTTTAGAAAGTCGATGATTAGTACAGTCAGGACTAAAACCTAGATCTGTCTTATTCCAAATGTCACATGCTATCACTTACACCATACTGTCTTGACCAACTGACATAGGGGCTGACTTCTCTTGTGGTGGATATATCGGGATGAGAGGCAGAATGCAGCTACACTCACTGAAAGTAGATCAAGAACATGGTATCTCTCACACACAACCAGAAGAAGAATTAATATTCAAACACACAAAATCAGTTGGCACAAAACACAGTATCAATCTGACTGAGAGACCTCCTTTTGCCTTGGGTGTCCTTGGGTTAACCACCTCAACGGCAAAAGATGATGAGGTCAAGGGCCAGCTGAGGGCAGCAGGGAGTTGGATCCAGATGGAGCACTCTAGGCCATCCAGTTCACAAGAGGAGCCTGCAGAAGCCTTCCCCTCTGCCTTTATGGATCTTTGCGAATGAGAACTAGATTAGTCAGAGTAGACTCGAATCTACCCTAGAATTGAGTTTTTGCACTTGAGCTCAGCCAGGTATTTGTATTTGGGTGACAGTGGCAAAAGGGTACTCCAGTGTGGGGAAGCACAAGTCTATAACAGCTCTTCAGGAGACTGAGAAGAGAGCTTGTAATTTGGAGACCAGCCTGGGCAACTTAGCAAGACCCTATCTCAAAAATAAAAATTTTTTAAAAGGGCTGGGGATGTAGGTCAGTGAGAGAGTTTGCCTGACAAGTGTGAGGCCCTGAACTCAATCTCTAGTAGCATCACAGAGTAAAATGTCATTTAGAGAAGCAAGATGGAGATAGAGCCCTCCAGAGGTTGGAGTCCTAGAGGCATGAACCTACTGCAGAGTCCACTAGCCAGATATGACTGTTGTGTAGGCTTGGTTCTGTCTTTTAGGTATTCCTTCGTAGCAATAATATGGATCTGGAAGCACAGTCCAGCTTAGTTACTTTCCTGGCTCTAAAAAGTGTGAATTTGAGGGCCGGAGATTTAGCTCAGTGGTTCCAGTACCTGTCTTGCAAGCGCAAGGACCTGGGTTCAATCCCCAGAAGCCACATACCATACTGGGCATGGAGACTCATGCCCAGCAGCAACCAGTACCACATACCACAGTGCCAGGCGTGGTGGCTCGCACCTGTAATCCCAGCACTCGGGAGGCAGAGGCAGGAGGATTGCTGTGATGTGAGTTAGAGGCTGAGCTCAGGGCCAGCCTGAACCACAAAGCGAGACCCTGTCTCAAAAAAAAAAAAAAAAAAAAAAAGTGTGAATTTGAGACGTTTAGTTTTCAATGCACATTATTCCTAAGATAACTTTGAGACCAATACACCATCATTGAGATGTTTAGACAAACATGGATTTCAGAAATGAAATGGGTAATGCCAGAGAAGACTTGACAAATACAGGCTATAGACAATGTTCCTCTTTTCATCTGTATCTTAGATTTAAGGACACTCATTCTGCATCAAATGTTGTTCTCACTCTAGGGAACATAGAATATATGGATTGTGCTGACTGACCTCCAAGACTGTCCAATTGTATAACTGGAAACATAAAGTCTGGATTTAAAAGTTTCATGACAGTGACTTAGCTTCTGTTAAATGCCAAGTAAGAATGTGGGCAACAAGGGATGGAGATGTTTTGCAGTTCACTGTGATCTCAGACTTTTAGTTGTGCTTCACAAAGGAGCTAGAATATTACCTGGGTCTTAGATGCAGGTTAAACTTGGATGGGTAGAATAGGAAAAAGGAAATCCCAAAACCATGAACAAGGAAGTGGTGTCAGGAATATGTGTGGCAAGATGGGGCACAAAGAGTCAATGAGTCTGGCTGAAGTCGTAAATTCATATGAAACAACAAACATCCAAGAATTTTAGGGATACTGGCACATTAAGATTTGTAAGATAATATATATTATATCATGGCCCCCAATTTCTGGTTTAGTAAAACAATTGACATGTTATCATCAATCCAATAAATCCCTTGAACCCAGGAAAGATGACCTTATTTACAATCCTAAATCTGTATCTGAGCCACAATATTTGGAAATATTAGGTTAAATTTTAAAAATACAAATTTTTCTTGATATTTTGAGAATGATGTATCCAATAAATATTTAATTATCAAAAATCAAAAAGAAAGGCCAAGGACTTAGTTCAGTAGTTCCAATGCCTGTCTTGTAAGGGCAAGGTCCCAAGTTCAATGCCTGGTACCAAAAGCAAAACAAAACAAATCATATAGAGACCAGAAGTCTAAATTTTCAAGTGTACAATTATGAATTTTCTTTCATTGTAATTTAAAAAATTAAACTTTAAAAACTAAACATATTTGAGCAAACTCACCCATCTAGCCTAAGTGAAGCATTTCTTTTCCTATCTGCATGTACGGGCAGAGTTTCTCACATTTTGTTGTCATCCACTGAGGAGCCAAATAAGCCACATAGCTGCTCCAAGCCCAAGCTGCTCCCAGCAGCTGTGTGGGGTAGCTGTGAACATTTTATTTTTCTTGAGGAGATATGACTACAGAATGCTTTAGATGACAAATGTTTGCAATTAGTAACAGGAGATATAAACCATTGTTCTTAATTAATTGATACCAAAATATCCAAATTCTTAGACAAGATCGCAGTAAAAGAAACACCTGTTTGTGGTTGAATGAATAAGTGAACACACGCAAAAGAACTGTCAGTGGCCACACTCCAAAGGTAGTCCACGAACTGCCCGTCTCAGAATCAGCCAGAATACTGATTTTAAAAGGATTGGTTCTTAAAAATGAAGAAGTCTGCACTTTAGCAAGCTCCTTGGGTGATTCTGCTAAGTTCTACACTCCAGCTCCTAACTGTAAAACAAGGAGAAACCGACAGAGTCGAATTGTTCTTCTGAAGCTTCTACAGTGTGTGATATGACACGGTGGCTTGTAGAACAAAGAGTTATTAAAATCACAGAATGAGTGGGGCACTGAGATTTATGTCCTAAAACCCAGACTGGCCAGGGTGTCAGCACCAGGACGAATGACGACTGCTCCCAGGTCAGAGCTGTCACTTACACCATGACTCTACTCTATGATGAATGATGACTGCTCCCAGGACAGAGCTGTTACTTACACCATGAAATAGGTCGTCAGGGTGTCAGAGGCTCCCAAAGACAACACAGAATCCCACAAAGTTAGGTCTTAACAGCCAAAGACTTGGCCCTTTGGAAAGACTATATGGCTATAATAATGTCTTTGGTTTGTCTAGAGGTCACAAGGACCATTGAACATTTTACTTGTGGGACTGATAAATCCAGAAGAGTATTTGAGAAGACAAATCTGAAAAATATATACATATTATATGGGGAAAAAATTCCCAGGCAGGAAATCTAGTAAAGAAATTACTGCCTCAGTTTACCAATTATAGTCTATACCCATATTCTGATTGCAACTATAGTTTCTATCAGCACAGACTACTTCAGATTGATTCTCTAAAATATAGAGGTGATATCTTGCATTCCCTCTATGTATGATCTGAATTGACTTGCACCATCTCATTCTGACTATATCCCTCCTGCATAGTAAATGAACATGTATTTGAGTTTTTAATTCAGTGTAAATCCTATTTTTCAACTTTCAAAATATTCTCTTTTCACTCAAAAATATGTATATCATGCTAACTTTGTGCCAGATATTGTTTTAAACACACAGAAAGAAGAGTGAGAAGCAGAAACATAGTGCTGTTGTGCTGTGAAGTGCTGTCTACTGAGGCAGAGACATGAAAGGCTGAATATGCAAGGAGAGGAACACAAGCAAAGAGAGAGACTCAGATGACAGAGTCACGTCCCCGGGGTTAGTGGAGCAAGAGTTCCATGAAGTGGGGTAATGGGGCATTGAATGTTCTGCAAAGAAGTTTGAAATTTAACCTCCAGACTCTGTGAAGCCGTCGAAAGCAAGCGAGTGCATTGACTGCTCAAGTAGGGGTTTTAGAAAATAGATTTTCCAATCAAGCATTTGGCTAGAAGATTACTGGACTGACTAGATGAAAGGTAATAAAAGTCTGAGCCATAAGAAGTCACAGAAAAGATAAAATCTAGGAGATCTGTCACTGGCTGACACAGAGGAGAGTAAGACTAGACAACCAGTTGAAATAAATGGCCCTGTCTTGGTAACCAAGTGGATGCGGAGAGCTGCTATTAATCAGAACGTGCAGCAAGATGGAAAAGTCTGTGTGAAGCAGGCCGGCACAGTCTGTTCTAATTTATCCTGCACACCACACAGCTCAGTGTGGCCCATTAAATTCCTGATTGGACCACAGCCCCTCTGAGCTCTTCCCTGTTCTACCATCAGTTTACCCCTTAGATGTCACCTCTCACAGCTGGAGCCTCCTGTTCTACAGCCTGGTAGGAGGTGTCATTTCAGGGCAGGCAGGTTGCACAGTGAAGTAAGACATCGCTTCTGCTCCGTGAGCTCATAAGCGAGGAGGGATCGATGGGTTTCTCCTCTCCTGAGCCTGACCCTAGATCGAGCATTTGACACACAAGATGAGAATGTCACCGTGCCCATAGATCCTTGTATGGAAACGAGTTAGGGCTGATGCTCTTTAAGACGAAACTGATTCCTCTAATTTCTGTACTTGATTCCTCACAATTTCAGATGTTAGGTAAAACTATTTTCTTTCTCACATTTATTGTTCATGGTAGGAAGAAAGCTATTTCAGATGTAACACATTTCCCACATCAGATTACATGGAGAGCCATATATGCATGCAAATATTTCATTTGGGATAATAACTCCACTGCTTAGAAGTATGGCTGTAGCTTAATAGTTTAGAAACCCATGGACTAACACAGCAGCTTCCCTCTGCCCCAAAAGCCCATAGTAAATCATATGGCAGAGCCAGATCTATTGTATCATTTCCATTCACTGCTATCCCCAAGTCCCAGCCATGGGGATCTAATATGAGAGTCTGTAGGATGTAAAAACAGCTACTAAATGCAATTTTTTTTTTTTTTTTGAGACAGGGTCTCGCTTTGTGGTTCAGGCTGGCCCTGAGCTCAGCCTCAAACATCACAGCAATCTTTCTGCCTCTGCCTCTCAGCCTCAAACATCACAGCAATCCTCCTGCCTCTGCCTCCCGAGTGCTAGGATTACAGGTGTGAGCCCCCACACCCGGCACTGTGGTGTGTGGTACTGGTTGCTGCTGGGCGTGAGTCTCCATGCCCAGTATGGTATGTGGTAACCAGGGAATCGAACCCAGGCCCTTGCACTTGCAAGACAGGCACTGGAACCACTGAGCTAACTCCCTGGCCCCTAAATTCAATTTTTTAAAAAAAATTCAATCACCCAGATTTTTTTTCCACCAAAACACATGCCAAGTGTTTAGACTAATTTTTTTTCCAAATAATTTATTGGGTCACATAGCATAGACAAGAACTCTGTGTCCAAAGAACTTAGAGTTTCAAAGTGACACAATGATGAATTTGACTAAATTCCATCCTGGGTTTGATAAACCCGCCCAGAAGCAAAGGAATGGCTGATCTGAGGAACACTAGTCTTCCGGGCACCAGATCACAGAGTTGACAGCACTGAGCAGGGAAGGCCAGGGGCGTCCTCACCAGCTCTGTTAGGAACTTGCTGGGAGCTCAGGCGAAGTGGCTCTGCTCCGATTTCCTCATCTAGGAAGTGGACCATGTGAACCAGCTGATCAGAACTTCCATCCAGGTTTTTAAATTCTACTATTCCAAAAATGCCTCCTAAAGAACAGTTCTCCAACTTTGCTGTTCCGGGTAAACATGATCTGGTCAAGAATTTTCATGGCTGAAATTTCTTGTTCCAGTAATTGCAATTAATTAGCAGAAAACTATGGCATAAAAAATTAATCATACTGTTAAACATTATAAAAGCTAGCCAGATGGCGATGAGATAAACTAAGAGAAGAAACTTCTCTTCTAATTCCAAGCCCTGTTTGTAGGCTCCTCAGACTTGGGTGGTTACCAGTAAGTCATTAGTGGTTCCTGCAAGTAGGGCCCAGCCTGGGCAAGGCCTGGCTTTGAATGACTCCAGTCTGGCTCAACATTTCACTTGGAGCCTGGTCAGAAATAGGCTGTGGATGGCGGAAAGATCTCTCCTCCTTTGCGTTTGAGGACAGAGTGTCTTCTGACCAGCCAGCTAGAAAGGAGGCTTCTCAGTCCAGATGGGGCAGGTTAGGTCTACAACATCAATCTTGTGCTGATGTGCTGTAAAGCTAAGAAGAACGGCATTTTAGAGGGAGAAAGATTGAAAGTATCCTGCTGTTTTTGCCTTGCCCTTGCTAGGAAGTAGGATACTTTTACTAAATATTCCCCTCATGCCTTCATATCTCTTCTAAGTGAATTTTCAACTTGGAAACTTTTAGTTAAACAGTGCTTTGTAAGCAGATCTGGGTTTCTGCAAGCCAGGTGGCGCCTGCCTGGTCTCTGTCCTTGCTGTGTTTACCCTCAAATCCTGGTCGTCCTTCCTTCTCCCGTTATCTGATGATGCAGGAACTAAGATCAGTGGCTCATTAGGGAATTATCTTAAATTCTTAAAAAATTCAGAAAAAAAAAAAAAACCTTGGAGGTGACTTTTCTTGTATGAAGAATGGCACATTCTACCTTCGGGTCTATGGATACCTAGAATCTGTCTTATAAACGAGGTTAATTTATTCTAGCTTCCCAGTGCCATACACTAGTCTGCTAGATAAAGAAAGCTAGCCTCAAACCGCAAATAGATATGCAATCCACCCTGTTTCACAAGGGGTTTGGCTTACATGAGATTGTAGAGAGACTCACTAAAGCACGTGAGTAGTTAACTCAAACAAATGATTAACTAAAATGTGAAGACAAAAACAATAACAGGAACCAACAGTGGTATGAACACATTGGTGAATCGTCTGTCAGCCTTTGCTGATTGACGTCAGACCGGCCCCAAAAGGTGTTTTACAAGCAAAGGTCAAAGTGACCTGCGGGGTCACATGCAGCCTATTTCTTTAGATTAGTTTCCTCCTCCTAGTGCTGTCTCTAAAGTTACACAAATGCGTAGCAAAGGGGCTTCCACAAGGTGAGATTCAGAGTTCAAAATTTCTGCCCCAAAGATATTTAGATTGTTAGAAAAAAATATTTTAATGATTTCTAAATTTCTTTAAAAGAGTAGTTAAAGGTTATTGAGAAAGAAAGTTTCTGCATAAGAAGAATAGAAGGGGAACCCAAAAGTGGGTGACCACAGCAATTTCTAATTTTGACAACAAAAATTTATATTTATATTGTATAATTCTTTTTGCATTTTCCAAACTATCACTCTAACACTCCCATGCATGCTATTTTTCCTTGTGGCTCTTACTGCCACCTGGCATGCCCTCTGCTTAGTCTGCCCCCTCCTCCAGACTCGAAGGCCAACTTCTCCAGAACAGTGACTTCAGTATCTGCAGAGACCCTTGGTACAAAGACTGTCACCCAGATCAAAGAGTATGAATCTAATAAAACACTGAAGGAAGGAAGAGAGAGAGGAAGGGGAAAGAGGGAGAGAGGAAGGAAGGGGGAGGGAGAGATGGAGAGAGGGAAGAAAAGAAGAAAAGAATCTAATC
This sequence comes from Petromus typicus, assembly GCA_004026965.1. Taxonomy (NCBI): domain Eukaryota; kingdom Metazoa; phylum Chordata; class Mammalia; order Rodentia; family Petromuridae; genus Petromus; species Petromus typicus. The sequence goes on from PVIR01006357.1 coordinate 57,728, forward strand.
AAACACTTACCAGAAAGGCAATAAACAATTATGTTCAGTTTTCAATAAATAATTACATCTAAAAGAAAGCAGATAGTTGATTCCTGTAATCACTTTATTAATGTGATTTTGTCATTACTACACAAATCACCACTCCTCTTTCCCTCCGCATGTCTTTCACCTCTCTGAGCGCTCCTCTCCCCCCAAGCTCTCCATGAAGTTAATGTTAGGAGGCCTGCTATCCTGGGACAGCATCAGAGAGCTTCTGCACAATGGTGGGATGAAACCCTGCCCCAGCTCTCTGCTATGATGTTACGCAGTGTTCTTTCTTTATGTGGACAGTTAAGGAAAAATGAATTGGGCAAGCAAACAAGGGAGCAGCAAGAACCCAGAGGCCCTCATTAGCCAAGGAATGCCTGATCAAGGAAGAGAAAAAATATGAGGATGGATTAATCCATTTGTTTTAGAGAGCCCTTTAACATTCCATTTTTTTCAGTAAAACATTCATATATTTGATTTGAGATAGTTTACTAGGCATTCCTTTCCCCAAAAAAGCAGATTCTCAAAAGAACCTTAAAGTCTTTAATGTGCAGTGATATTTGATGCTCATTAGAGTTCAGCTAAGTTCTTGTACCTAATAACGACATGTGAAATGATCATTTAAGAAACATTTCATTAGAGAGATGTAATTTTATTATGCAATGACCTCTTCACAGTAAATGATCTAGTTTCACAAGTGTGATCTAATTTTGTACAATTATCTGGGCAGGTGCCTGACTCAGGCACCCCTGGGATGGTGCTGTGGAGAAAAAGCGCTGAAAAAAATGAGGACTGACGGATGTCAGGGAGCAGTGGGATCAGAGGAAGCCCAGGGGCCCTTTGCCTGGATGACACTTATACCTCACTCTTCACATCCTCGTACCAAGGACATGGGAGGGAGCCAGGTACCCACTGTGTGCTCCTCATCCCATCTGGGCAAAGGTGACACATGGTCTCTGGGGAAATAAGGCGGACTTGGGAGTGTTGGAGGCTGGAGTCTTATTGGTACAGAGCAGAGGCAGGAAGACTCTTGGGCTGGATAACCCAGACCCTTGGCTTCTTTTTGTTTTAATTTTAAATGTCTTATTTTATTAATAAATGTTGGCAGATCATGCAGTTTATAGTCTTCTCAGGGATGGTTACATGTACATATTACAAATCGTTTCTCTCTTTTTTTGGTAGCCCTCCCTCCCTCTCTCTCCATCCTCCTTCAATTCACCTATCTCATTTTATATTCTGATTGATAATATTAATCTCAGCTCATGTTATAATACATAATTTTTATATCATTTGAGGTTATTAGGTTTCTGTACATGGCATATCTGAGTTGCACTTATATCCACTTCCCTTCCTCCTCACCCTCATACTCTTTGGGCCACTTCCAAGAGACCCATCCGCCTGTCCCTTTCTGTCTGTCCTTTATTATTCTCTTTGCACTTTGCTTCACTCAAATGAGAGATCTCATATGCTTCTGTGTCTGATTTACTTCATTCAACATTATCCATTTTTCTACAGATGTCTTAAATCTGTCATTCTTTATAGCAGAGCAGTATTCCATTATATAAAGACACCACATTTTCTCCATCCAATTATCTATCGATGGGTGTATAGGCTGTTTCCAGGATGTAGCTATTACAAGTTGTGCTGCTATAACATCGGTAGAATGTATCTCTGTAATATAATGTCTTAAGCTCTTGGAGGAAGATACACAATAAACATTGGTATGAATGTATTTTTGTAGTATAATGTCTTCAGCTTTGCAAGGAAGATACTTAGCAGGCGGATTGCTGGGTCATATGGGGATTTCTAACATCAGTTCTTTGAGAAATGTCCATACTGACTTCCATACTGGTGGTACTAATTCACATTCCTCCTCACATTTAAGGAGAATTCCTTTCTTCTGTTCTTTATTTCTTGTTCTGAACTCAGGACCTTGTACTTAGCAGGAAGGTGCAGCACTACTGAGCTACAGCCCTGGCCTCTTAAGCTTCCTTTATCATCTTAGCCTTGACAGCATTTGTTATTGTTTTATTTTTAATGAAAACCACTCTTTCTGAAATCTTAGTGTTGTATTAATGTGCACTTCTGTAGTGGCCAGAGTTGGTGACCGTATTTCCATGTATTTGTTGACCATTTGTGTTTCTTCCTCTGTGAAGTGTCTGTTTATTTCTCCTACTCATTTCTTGACTAGGGATTTAATTTTCAATTTTTAGATGTTTATACATATTATAGATGCTAGTCTTTTGTCTGATAAGGAACTGCAAAATTATTTTCCAGTTATGAAGGCTGTCTCTTTACTGATTGATTCTTTTTTTTTTTTTTTTTTTTAGGTTTTTTTGAGACAGGGTCTCACTTTGTAGTTCAGGCTGGCCCTGAGCTCAGCCTTAAACTCACATCACAGCAATCTTCCTGCCTCTGCCTCCCAAGTGCTGGGATTACAGGTGTGAGCCACCACACCTGGCACTGTGGTATGTGGTACTTGGTTGCTGCTGGGCGTGAGTCTCCACACCCAGTATTGTATGTGGTTACTGAGGATCAAACCCAGGTCCTTGCACTTGCAAGACAGGTGCCAGAACCACTGAGCTAAATCCCCAGCTCTTACTGATTGATTCTTTTGCTGTACAGAAGCTTTTTAACCTGATATAATCCCATGTGTTGATTCTTATTGTCATTTTTTGTGCAAGTGAGGTTCTGTTTAGAAAATCTTTTCCAACCCCTATGTCTTTAAGTATTTTAACTATTTAAGTTGGTTTAATCTTTCTGTTTTGATGTTTATCTTTGATCTATTTTTATTTTAATTTAGTAAATGGTGAGAGATAAGGGTTCAGTTTCTCTCTTCTAAACACAGATAACCAGTTTTCCCAGAACCACCTGTTAAAATAGACTATCTTTCCTCCAACATATGCTCTTGGCCCCCCATCAAAGATCAAATAGCTGAACGTGTCCAGGAAAGCTTCTATACCCTCAGTTCTGTTCCACTGACCCATGTGTCTGTTTTTGTTACAGCACCATTTCATTTTTATCACTATTGTTTTGTAAAAAACTTGAAGTCAGGTATCGCTATACCTCCTGCCTTGCTTTTGCTGCACCAGATTGTTTTTGTTATTCTCTTCTGGTTCCATATGAATTTTAGGATAGTTCTTTCTAGATTTGTAAAATATGCTGTTGGTATTTTTATTGGGACTGCACGAAATCTGTATTATAGTTTGTGAAATGTGCCCACTTTGATAATATCTATTTCTGCCTGTCCAGGAGGAGGGGACAACTCTCCATTTTGTAGTGTCCTCTTCCATGTCCTTCTTCAGAGCACTGTAATTTTCTTTGTAGAAGTCTTTCACTTCCCTGCTTGTGTATTTCAGCTTTTTTAAAGCTGTTGTGAATGGTATGATTTTCATAATCTCCTTCTCATCCTATTCATTGTTAGCGTACACAAATGCTAATGATTTTTGTGTGCAACATTTCTGAATTTCATAACCAATTCTAAAAGTTTTTTGAACAGAGTTCTTTAGGTTCTTCTCAGTATAGTGTCATCTGCAAATAACGATAATTTGAGTTTGTTCTTATATGCATCCTTTTTTATTTTTTTCTCTTGCTTAATTGCTCGCATTAAGTGCTATGTTGAATAAAAGAGGTGAAAGCGGGCCTCCTTCTCTCATTCCTGATTTTAGGGGGAATGCTTTTAGCTTTTCCTCATTTAGTATGATGCTCATTATTGGTTTTTCTTCTTTGGTTTCTTAGTGAGTATGACTAGAAAAATCTGAAGTTATACAATTGATTAACAGCACTGTAAAATTCAAGATTTAAATTGAGAATTCTCTCACCAGCCTCTTGGACTTTATTAGATTTGGTAAGCAGAGATAAATACCAGAAATGCTTTAAAAGTACAACTTCCACTGACACAAGAAAAAAATAAGATCTAGTTCCTAAGCTTAATCATGAAGACACTTGTGCTGAGTATAAAACTATAGGGTTTCTCTACCACTATGACAAGAGTGATGCTCATAATGTCTATAACCCAAAGACAGCATGCACCTGGGTCCTTGTTTTAGATCTGTCTCTATCACCTGCCACCTGAACACCTTCAGATATATAGGCTTTATGCATTTTCTCTTGCTTCTCTGGGAACAGAGCAAAGAATCATGCTATTATGTATTCTATGAAATGGCTGTGGTTTCCAGAATGGCAAGTGCTCCAAAGCCTAAGACTTTTCTAGAGACCTCCAGTAAAGATAGAGCAGGAATACTACAAAAAGTTCTCAAAGGGACTAACAAAACTACATAAATGAAGCAGAACCATTGCAAAAAGATCAAGATTAAAATGATATCAAAGAGGGACAGATAGAATGAGTAGAGTTATAGGATGACCTAGACATCTATGTGTACTGGGATGAAGCTCCCCGTTAACAAAAAATGGGGAAGGTAGGACAGAGGTTGTAGCTCAGTGAAGGAGTATATTCTTATCATTGATGAAGCCCTGGGTTGAGTCCTCAGCACAAAAAAGTGCATTTATGTAGGGTGAATATCACAAGAAAGTAAAACAGTTTTTCAAAAGAAGTATTATAAAAGAAACTCAAAATCTAAATAGAATATTTAATGTAGTTTTCTATGTAATAAATGGTGAAAAACACAAATGAAAATATTAGCAAGAACAGATTTCCTAAGCTCAAAAAGGTATTTTATGGTGTCCTCTTCTGTTAAGAACATCTCAGTAACAGACATCACCAATAATGACAGCATAGTGGTGAACCAAGAACCCTGAGATAAATAATATGGCTACATTGCTTTTCTGGTGGTCTGATTTGGTAAGTAGATCACCAAAAGCAATAGGTCTTTAATGGCCAATATCTCCTTTAGACAGCTTTGTCAAGTATGAATCATCTCGGACTGGCTTTTGACATGATATATATAGACCACAACTGAGCAAGACTTATATGTAAACAAAGAACTATAAATGATTTGTACTGTTATAATTGGGTGATTTCAACTCAAATGACAATATGAAGCAGTCAGGTTAATTAGACTAACTTTTCATTTAGACAAATTACTTTTTAGAGATCTGTGGTAGTCTTAGGACCACAGACAAACTTTTATTGGTCATGTTTTGGCCCACGTAGAAAAGATAGTTTAATTCATCTCCATCTAACTGGAGATGAATCAATATGCTCAGAACCCAAAATCATTTTGGGCACAATGATTTTTTGAACAGCTGAACAGAAGTTTGCATGAGCTTCTGAGGTTTTCTGAAAGATTTGCCTGCTTTAAGATTGAATAGGATCATGTACTATGTATTGCCACAAGAAAAATGTCTACTGTTCTTATGCATTTATGCATGAAACAAGAATAGACATATAAAACAATTATATAGTGTGAAGGCTTTTGTTTGCTTAACAGTAACCCTACAGAATTTTGACAATAATCCTATAGAAACTACAGAATTTTACTCAGTCATGTAGCATTCTGAAAAATGTGGCCAGTGATAAAATATATTGCCTATTTTCTTAAGCCAAATGAAAACTTTTATAGAAATCTATTCTCTACTTACAATATGTGAGCCACATTGTTAATTTAAAATAGAGAATATTTAGAAACATCTACATAAATAAGAAAAAGGAAATGGTTGAGAGATTCATGGCTGCATCACAACACACCCCAGATTGCTTTGGCTTAAAAGAGGAAGTCCTTAATTTCTCTATAAGCCTACATTTCATATAATCAGGGAGTTTCCTCTGGTCTCAGCTGGACTCTTTCGTGCAACTGAGGTCAGAAGACTGGCCTAGGGGTGTTCACCTGTGATGACTGAGAAAGCTGAGACTTTCCAGCAGGCTATCTGGGGATTTCCTTCATCGTAGTAGTGTATCTACAGTAGGGCACAACTAAGGCAAGAAGAAGTGTGCAAGCTTCCTGGAGCTTGCAACTGGCACACCATCATTCCTGCTGCATTCTGTTGGCCAAAACAATGCCAGTCATATTCCAGGGTTTGGGCAAACAATGCCAACCTATTTTCTATGGGCTGAAATATGCCTCACCCCACCCCCTGTCCCATGAGAAGAAGGTCTGGTATCAGATTGCAGAGGATATAGAAATAGAATTGGAAGCAGCTTTGAAATTTCTCACAATGGTATATTTATTGAAGGATTATTCTCCAATCATTAAAAAGGAAACTTGTGTGACAAATTTAGGAAGTTAAAAGAACAACAACAACAACAAAATTATGTGTTAACTCTCATTACAAACCATAAAGCTATTTAGAGGAGATGGTACAGAAATGGCCATTGCAAAAATATGGCAGATTTGTGCTTTTAATTACTAAAATTAATTCTGACAGTTTCAGTAAAAAACCTAAACCTCACCTCCTATCCGTGTGCGGTGGGGGCTGCATCTCATTTCCTTGGAGGGCTCTGGCTATTGAAGTACTCAGTGAAATAACAAAAGAATTATAGAGCAAAAAAAAAAAAAATCATCTTTTTTTTTTTTAGACAAAATTTCATGCCAGACAATTCGGCTGACAGTGGGAATGTAATATGACATAGAACACTTGCTATTTCTAGGGGAATGGAGTTAGCGAGAGAGCTTTTAGAGTACAAAGCAAAAGCCTGTGGCTGTTAAAGTATTTTTCACAGGAGTAAAAACTTTCATTGTGTGACTCAATCAATGGAGATTATCTCCTCAGGCAGGACGTCCTTTGTCTGCACGTGTGCGCAGCAGGCCTCTGTCTTCACGATTGGTTCAGTAGCTCATCCTGAAGTGAGTGACTCAATTGAAGGTAATGCTGAATATTGCACTGCAGTTTCTGTGCAGAGACTGGTTTCATGACCGTTGACTCTTTCTAAGCTCAGCCCTTGTCTGGCACATGGAACTCAGTCTCCTGTGCTGGCATTAGCCCCATGTGGTCTTGTCCTCACTGTCTGCCACCTCTTGGTACTGTGGTTCAGATGGAAACTTCTCTTGTGTTCGGCTCCTTTCAGACTGACTGCCTTCAGGAGGACTGACCTGTGTCCTCCTCAGCAAGCAAAGCATGGTGGATTACAGAGAGTCACATGCAAGTTTATGGTTGGGACGTACCCTCAAACATAGCCAAAAGTATATAGTTCTTTTGGTAGGATAAGGACACCAGAGTTATAGAAATCCAGAACTGCATGGGAACTTAACAGGAAAATAGGTCAAGGGGGATAGACCTTTCCTAGGTGTTTCTGTCCTAAAATTAGTTGCAGAAGTTACTCTAAACTTCCTCCCTGTTTCCCTCCTCTGTTCTCTTGTCCCTGGGGATTCTTTGCCAAGGACTGGACGACTGGAGACTACAGTGCTCCCCATGCCCCAGAAGAATGTGTGGTGCTGGACCAAGACGAAGAGGGTCACTACGCACCCCTTACTTCTCCCTAACCCCAGAACTGCTCCTGTGGAAGCTGTCAGGCCTCTGACCAGCCCACTCCCAAGCCCACTCCCACCCCCACCCCCACCCTGCACTGCTCTATGTCCTCAAATTCCTTGTTCTTAACAAAACGTGCACTCAGAGGCTTTCACACTACTGGGTACAATGTGTCCAGGATCCGAGCACAGACCCTGTTGCAAGGATTTACGTGGTCACAGGACTGAGCCTCTGTGATTCTCAAGACTGACCACGTGTGTGGGTGGAAGGGAAGGTGCTGACTCATTCACCCACCAAGGCAGGCGTCAGCTAGAGCATGCGAGGTGCTCCAGTGCAGAGCCTGCATGTCAGAGAGCTCAGGTGATGGCCACCATGAGGGTAACAGCAAGAAGGAAGAGGGGACGGTGCTCAGTCCTCACATGGGGACTCAGGTCCTTGCCAGAACCCTCCCTCTCTGGGCTCAGGGACTGTGTCATCCTTCGCGGGGAAATTCTAGTCATATTTTCTGGGTTTTCATTTTTTCAAAAAGAAGTCTGGACTCCACATAGAATGGCTGCCATTTCAGAATTAGCCAACGGCAAATGTTGGCGAGGCTGCGGAGAAGAAGGAACCCTTCTCCACTGTTGGTGGGACTGTAGACTTGTACAACCCCTGTGGAGATCAGTTTGGAGAATCCTCAAAAAGCTAGGATTGATGGTCCCATTTGACCCAGCCATTGCCCTGCTAGGTATATACATACAAGAATTAAAAGACTCTTATCACAGTGACATATGTGCACCCATGTTTATAGCAGCCCAGTTTGTGATTGCTACATCTTGGAAACAACCCAAGCGTCCATCAACTGGAGACTGGATAAAAAAGCTGTGGTTCTTCTATAGAATGGAGTACTACTCTGCCATAAAAAATGATAAGTTTGAATCATTTCTAATTAAATGGACATACCTTGAGGATATCCTCATAAGTGAAATAAATAGGTCACAGATAGATACATATCACATCTTTTCTCTGATATGAGAAAATGAAGATGTAAATGAGTCCTAGCATTGTATGTTATATATTGTGAAATAGAAAATGCTCAATGTAAAATAAGGTGAAAGGGGACAATGTTGAGATTGTAACAAAAAAGTAAGGAAACAAATTTTATATATATGGGGGGGTGGTAGGGTGGGTGGGGCTATGGGAAAAAATGAGAAT